>JASGXE010001890.1:0-13122 GCA_030068105.1 Sinentomon sp. SZTP_YWyxl
TTGTTTTTGGACTGTGAAGTTCAATTCAATTTATATCGCATTCACTTTATTTGCGGAGTTTCCCCTGATCAAATATGTACAAGGATGACAAACATTGGACAAACAAAAGGATGACAAACATTGTTGGTGCAAACATAACATTCGACAATGATGCAATAACATATTTAGACTGCAAATAACAAGTGAGGGACTCAATTTGACTTAGAAAGTGAGTTTATCTAAAAGTCTTCGAAATGTGTTGACGTTCAGCGGAAGAGAAAACAGGGCAGTTGGAAGCTGATTCCACTCGGGGCAATGTGGCCGAGAAGGGAAAATTTCCCTACATCCTTTATGTTTTATGAGTGCCATTCCAAACCTAACCTTAACTTCACTAACCTAAGCCTATAAAGTATCCTAACCTATCATCTGGAGTTCTGATTGCAGAATAACAGATCGAGTATGTTTCCTTATGCCCATAACTTATTGTTGTTGGCAAAATGTGACCATCACATTTTTCATCAGAATCACAAAATTTGATCAGAATCACAGACAAAAATTCCCATATCTTGGAAACAGGATTTTTAAGATACCAAAAACCCGGAAATCGGAAAAAGCATCGAAAAAAGCCGGAAATCGAAAAAACGGAAAATCGAAAAAAATAAATATTTGGGTGACCAGCGCAACAAAATACAAAAGAGACAAAATGCTGATGTTGAAAAATGTTTGGGAGACAAATGTAAATGTAGAAAAATGTTTGAGACGAATGTAAATGTAGAAAAATCTTTGGTAGACAAATGTAAATGTATTTTCGAAAAATGTTTGGACGACAAATGTGTACGTAGTAAAATGTTTTAGACGAATGTACCTAAGTGTAGAAAAATGTTTGGTAGACAAATGAAAATGTATAGAAAAATGTTTGGGAGACAAATGTAAATGTAGAAAAATGTTTGAGACGAATGTAAATGTAGAAAAATGTTTGGTATAGACAAACTAAATGTGTAGAAAAATGTTTGGGAGACAAATGTAAATGTGGAAAAATGTTTGAGACGAATATAAATGTAGAAAAACGTTTGGGAGACAAAGTAAATGTAGAAAAATGTTTGGGAGACAAATGTATATGCATGTAGAAAAATGTTTGGGAGGCAAATGTAAATGTATAGAAAAATGTTTGGGAGACGAATGGAAATGTAGAAAAATGTTTGGGCGACGGATGTAAATGTATAGAAAAATGTTTGGGAGACCAATCTGAATGCAGAAAAATGTTTTGGAGACAAATATAAATTTCAGGAGACAAATGATTTTTTAGGAGACAAATGCAAATGCAGAAAACTCTTAGCCGAAGTTCCGTTTGGTACACCATATTTTAACAGACGGGAAGTGTTCTTTTAGGTATTATGGTAACGCGCGGTGTGATCTTGGAACACACCGAGAGTTCCATTTCCTGTCATAAATTTGCCACACAGGCGATTTGGAACACAAGATTTCCAAATATGGTTTTCCAAACGGAACTTTGGTTCAGAGTGATACCAAAATGCTCTGTACTAATAAGGGTAATTGTAAATACAGTGAAATATTTAGTAGAGTCAAATGCGAATGCAGTAAAATGTTTACGAGACAGATGTTCAGTAAAATATTTCACGGGAAATGGAAATCTAGCAAAATTGTTAATGAGACAAATGAGAATTCAGAAATGTTTTATCGACAAATGACTGCTTAAATGCAGTGAAATATTTAGGAGAAAAATGACTGAAATGCAATGAAATATTTCGGAGAAAAATGACTTAAATGCAATGAAATGATTAGGAAATCCTCAAAAATATTCCACCTTCGTGCGTTGTGCAACAACTCTGCAAAAACCTTTGAAATAATATAGCCATGCAGGATAGGGAGCTTTTGCGTTTAATCCTTGTTTTTTCTTCAAAGCCAGAGCCTCAAATCATTTCCGCCAGACTGGATTGGAACCCCAAATTGTTTTTATAGTGTCTGTTTAATCGATCATAAAAGCGCAGAGTTGTGTCTCTTTTTCAGTATTGTTAAATCATGCACAGCACTCATTGCAAGATGGATTGATGCATTGGTGTCTGTTTTGGCGCTGATGCAGCTTGTGCGTTAATTTAATAATTGAAACATGGATTGATGTTTTGAAAAATATGCATGCTTCAACTATTCGTGCACATGGGAGCCTCTTCAGGAGGCGCGTGTCAGCAGATGGGACATTACAGTGATGCTTCTGCGGTTATATTACAGGATGTTCCATGAGTCGACTTTACATGCATTTTTCGCCGAGAGCGCCCACCATTGTTGCTGTATCGCCAAATAAAAAGCATAACGTTGTGACACTTTGGTGCCGTTAACCTCCACATTAATAATTTTTTATATGCACACATTCGGAAGAAAAATTCAATTTTTTTCAGTTGCGTTGGGCCAACGCAAAATTATTTCCAACGGCGACCACCTTTCTCGTGCATGTGGAAATGCCAATGTAAACTCGAATCATGGTGCGGACTGTTGTGCTGCTAAGCCAATGCATGTGGCAGCAACTCAACCATCAACGCTTCCATTAAACAAACATTAAACACCATAAAAATCTACTTAACTTTGCATTCCTCGCGTCGTAAGACAGGCGTCTATTTCAATTTTCAATTGCTTGCCGAGAGGAACGAGCCTATGCCTCTGTGCCTGCTGTGATGTGATTTGATTTCCGGTTCGCGTGGATCAGCGATTCTCGTCGCCCAACGAACAAGCAACAACCATCTGTCAGAGGTCGTTAAAATGCTGAAAACAGCTTGGATACAATCTCCGATTCAATCTCGTTTTCCATGCATTTTTAATGAGCTGATGGGAGGGTTGTTGGTATGGAAATCCATTTTGCAATCTCTGGTGCATCTAAGATGTTTTTTATTTCTTCCTTAATTTCTGCAACCATCAGCTTTTAATTTTTGGATTCTTTGAAAAATGCAGTCTTTTTTCATAAAGTGGAGACCCATTAGGCCCAGATTTTGTTCATGCATATCCAAATCCAGGCCTGTCAGTCAAATGGATTTAATAGCAAATTACGGAAAATTGCAATGAAACATTCTCTGATTCTCAAGTACAAAGATTTCAAAATGCGGCTTTGGGGCAACTTTGGGGCTGCGTGGAGCATTATGTCCGCATATTTTCTTGTGGCATGAACACTGCATGAACCCATGTTTCGCCAAAAGGGCGACCCCATGGATTTTATTGAGAGAACATGTTATTGATTCTGGACCAGCTGGGATGACCCCCCGCTAAGCGTTACAAACATCAGTTGTTTTCCCGCAACAAAGCGGAAAATACACATGCTTAACGTGGCCACCAGCTATGTTCGTGACCGTTTTTGTGGCAATTTTTCACATGATTTGCCGAGTCTTTGTTTCGCATTCAACAGTCGAATTATTTTTTTCACTCCCTTCCTTCAAAATTCGAATTGTATTATTGGACAAGTCAGGCGAAAGATCGAAAGCTCTTCTGGGAGATCAAAGAGAAGCCCTCATTACTCTAGATGTAACATGGTGGGAATTTTGGAAAATTTATTGGAAAAAACCTTTGGTGTTGCATATGATCCCCAATTTTTTTGTACCAGAACTTACCTTTTGTGGGTCGTTTGTGGTAAATTTGTGCATATTTCGGTCAAAGTCGCTCTGGAGGAAAAACACGGGAAAACCATATTTCTTATCATCCAAAAGGGGCAATGTCATTGTCATCTTTTTCCTCGTGGACAGCTTGTTTTTGGCCTCTGATAGTGATTTGCGCTTTGGAAAATAGGTACCTGCAGCTCATTCCACTTGAAGATATGAACTGAGAATGCTTCACAAGTATGCTTAGAGGGTAATAAAAATTCCTGCAACAATGAAAAGCCGATAGAGAACTGTGGATTCGGCACAGAAATCAAAGTTTCGTTGAATACTTGAATGGAAAAGTGAGAAGCATTCTCAGTTTATATCTTCAAATGGAATGAGCTGTATGCCTGTGCGTTCATCTCCTCGTGTAAGGCACAAACAGTTCAGCGATCACAGACCAATCGCAGGCCAACAGCCTTGGCGAAATTCTGCGTGAATGATCAAATTGAAAAGATCGTAACATTTGTAAAATTACCCTTCGTGTATGGTGCCCTTTGAAAGTCTCAACTTTTTTAGCTACAGAGTTTTTCTTCTGCACAGCTTGACAACGATTCAAACAATAGGTGCAAAAGACACGTCCATAATTGGACTTTAATAATTGTTGGCACTTGTAACAATGCGGTATGGCAAGGTTAGGCTCATTGTTTATGCGATGTGTAGCACCCAAGCCGAGCAAAACAGTTAGGCCTATGGTGCTTTCGATTTGAAGACATTTTCCAGGCGTGCACCAAAGAGCATTTGGCGCCACAGTCGCGCGGGGTCTGCGCACGTGTTGTTTGTGTGCGGCTGGATTTCGAATTCAGAATAGCCTGCTGAAAACGAAGTCACAATTTAAGGCCAATCATTCGCTTCAGGACGCATTGTTCTCCAAGTTTCTGGTGCTCACCGCATGAGATCAATGCTTGAGTGAGCAAGTTTACTTGTGTGAATTTATTTGTTTTTACGTGTATTTGAACATTTCCAGGGTGAAAAAGTGAATGCCTTGGTTTGGTGCACGCAAAATTGAAGTTTCCGTTTCGAACTCCTTTTTAACAACGGACTCAGATTGAAGTGTTCCTTTGGGAACATTTTTGGAACACGTGATGTGTTCTTGGAACGCTATTTCTGTCATAAAGTTTGAACACATGCGCGATATGGAGTACATGGGGGGTTCCAAATCATTTTGTGTGATCCAAATTTTTGCGACGGGAGAGAAGCTTTGCAGGAACACATAACGTGTTCCAAAATGTTTCGACAGGAACACTTCCATCCAAGACCATATGTTAAAAAAGGGTGTTCCAAAGGTGTCCAAAGGTGTTTAGAGTGCAGCAGTGCGAAGAGATGCCGCAAGAAAAGGAAACCATGATTCTGGGATTTAAAACAGTCGCATTTTTTGAAAGATGCTTCATTGCCATTTTCTTCAATTTTCTTCTTTTGCCTTCTTTTGTCAAAAGTGCTTTTTCTGCAGGTTTCAATTTCCATTCAGCCAAGCTTTCCTCGAGGCCTGCTAGCGATCAGCGATGGTTGCTGAGAGCATAACAGCACTGTGAAAGTATTTTAACAGGCCTGCGAAAACAAAGTCCTCCGATTGTTTCTTCTGTGGTGTTAATGCAACTCGATGTGAATGGCCTTCGGGATGGTGTTGAGTGCTTCAGTGTTATTTAGCAAACAGGAATCACGATGGAACGCACTGTAAAAATGAGCAGTCCTCAAGTTACGGTTATTTTTCCAAGGACAAGCAGTGTTCTCCTGTTACTATAGTTTCGTATAAGCGAGTGTTGTTCCGGAATGTGAATCTCCTTTGGTGAAATTTCCTAATCATCAAAGGGAATCCGGCAGAAATTGGAAGCGCAAAGGCAGGCAGTGTCGCGCTATTCCGGCTTCTGCTTTGATAAAGACGTTTGCCTGGAGGCTTCATTGTTGCAGGCAGCGGAACTGCTGCGTCTTCAGTTGCAAATGGATGCAGTTTCAGTGTCGCGTGGAAAGACCCGAGTTGGCGGGGAAGGAGGCGGAGTCAAAGATGTGGGACAGTGCTACAGAAAGGGGAGGTGGAATGGCGCTGGTAGTCCGCTTTTAATTTTCCACCTGGCCGGGTCGAATTATCGTCACCAGGTGCCTGTAACATCAACATCGGCCGTGCTGCCGTTGTTGACAGCAGCGCTGTTTGCTCTTGCGTCCATCTTGGATTCAACAACAGCGCTGATTGACACGAGGTTTCAACCGGATGACGAACCAGGTAATGGAACTGCCGCAGTGCTTCCTTCTTTTATTATTCCTTTTCATCTTTCATGATTGCTTTGGACGCTTGGAATGGGAAAAGGCAGGTGGAATGGAATTCACACTGAGTCATTTCCACGGATGCGAGCTTCGGAAATGAGCTGCGCGCTTCAGTGCAGCCCAAGAGTCTTTGATCTGACAGAAAAATGAAATTGGTTGTTTTTATAATATTATCTGTGGTGGTAACAAAAGTGGTTATATACCTATGGAGCAAGAAAAAGACTCCGATCACAAAATCTGTCACAAAAATTACAAATTTCATTTTTTTGCTTGGTGAATGCCAAATTGGCTGAACCAGCTGTAATGTGACAGGTGGTTTTTTCCCACTTTTTTCACGGACTGATGGGACTGATCTGCACTTTGAGCTCTGGAAATTTAAATTATCAGAAACACTGCACGCATTGCATTGATCAATGTTCAGTGAATTAAGTCGTGCAATTGTCAGTCAATTTTTTGCTTATAACCTGTTCATCCACGTAATGGAATTTCCGCAAGTAAATCCGAGTTCCTTGTATGTCTCCATCCACCCGCATTCCTGTTTCTCATGCGGTGAAATGACACGTTGTAGGCTTAGCTTATAAAGACTTTCCAATGTCTTTTGTCGGCAGAAATCTCTTTGTTGTTTCTGGGTTCTGCTGCTTCAAATCGAGGCAATTTAGACACATTTAGTACACTTTTTTATCGACCACATTTTAAGGAAAATAATCATCAAATGGGAAATGTTTATAAAGCTTTTGATGTTTCTTTTGATAAATCATTGATCAACAGCTGGTGAGACTTCACAACCAGAAGCTACATTTGGTGGCACCAACTTCCGGGACGTGATTTACGTTTCGCCTCTCTTTTTATTCTTAATTCAAACTATGACCTTTAATTATAGCTTTAATAAAAGGTTTGCTTTTGTTGTGGTGACCCGATTTTTTTTAGCTTTTTTTTCAATTTCTTCATCTCCATTTGCCATCTTTAGCAAGGAAAAGCAAAACACAGCCATACACAGCCGGTGTCTCGGCATGAACCTCCTTGAACAACTTGGGCTCGCAAGAAGAACAATGCCCCACAATCGTAGCCCAACTCCGCTCTGCATTCAACGGAAAATTTGTTTCAATTTTTTAAGCTTGTGTTCGATTTAGCTTTAATTATTGAATGAAAAAAATTTGCTTCAATTGCGAAAAAGGAAGGAAAAAGGAAGGAACGAAAAAATGAAAAGCAAAACGCAAATTACGTCCCAGTAGTTGGTTACGCACCAAATGTAGCTGCTGGTTGTGAAGTCTCACCAATTGTTGATCAGTGATTTATCAGAAGAAACAGCACCAAAAGCTTTTTCAACATTCATAAGCTGATGATTTATTTCCTTAAAATCCGGCACAAGAAGTGTCACCTATTGCTTCTTGTAACCTATAGTGGTCGCCCTCCTCCTTGTTGTCAACCTACTGCTTCGTATTCAAATAAAACGCCCGGTAAAAAACGTCTACACGAAGTTCGTGTATCCACATTTCGATGCTGGTTGTGAAGTTCAACCCATAATTTTTCGTTGACACTTCGGAATCCCTATGACTACATGTGGATTCGGCAATTTCTCGGACGTACGGTGTTCCTTGCGCAATTAAAACTGACCAAACCTGACGTAACCTCTCCAACCTTTGCCAAAAAAGATTAGGTAATGTGGTTGGTTTGGTGGGTGCAGTTGGCGCGGAGAGGTTTGGTCAGGTTTGGTTAGCTTTAATTACGAATAAGGAATACCGTGCATCCGGGAAATTGCCGAATCTACATGCAGTCAGGAATTCCGAAGTGTTACCCATTTTTCTGTGTCTTTGCTCTGGTGTATGTGCTGCTTATCCCCGCAAGCCCTCGAAAAACCTGGCGCAAATTCCTTTCTCCCCCCGAAGGACTTCACTTGCATTTCGCGATTCACAACACTCGCGCATGCATTCCTCTCTTATGATTTGGTTTCACACGTCAATTTCGCTCAAAACTTGTTTTCCATGATAACGATTCGGTCGGTGTTCGAATTCGGAATTCCCAGAAGACCATCCGTGTGGAGACAATTATTATGGAATTGGATTATCTTTGCTCTTCGCTCCCCTTTGGCTCAGACTGGTGCAGGTCCATGTACAGTCCATCCCCTGATTCGTTTTGACACTTAGCACACATTTTAATTTTCAAGGGAACCATTAGCCGCTGCATATCGCCGAGAAGAGTCGCGGCGGAAATTATATGTCCTCATATGTAAAAAGCTGCGACTGTTCAGATTTTAGCTAGAAGTCCATGTTACAGAAGAAGTCCATTCTCCACCTCCATAAGATTATAAAGAAAGAGAAAAGTTTCGGAGGCAACAGTTAGGGAAAAACACATGTGTGAGTGCATTAAATCCTCCGCACCACCTAAGCAGTTGAGGTTTATGTGTTTTGATTTTCCAAAATGATTTAGCTAGAAATTACACGACATAAATAAAAGTTGTTCTCATCGCAGAATCCAGGCATCCAGCCACACTGGCTTTCTCACATGTGTAAAATCAAGTGTTTAGTCGAATCAGGGAAGACTCTGTTGGCCAATAGACCCATAAGCAGTGCATCGACTGCGGATTTCCTCCTTAAGAATTTGGATCACGTTCCAATTTAATATAATAATCACAGTCAAAAGTCGCTCGTCGTAAGTTGTCGCTGCGCTGAGATCCGGAGTTCGAGCGCTGAGGACTCGTGGACCAGACCTGCTGTAATAACAATAACCAAAAGACTCTCTCTCCCTCTGGAGAAACTATACTTGGAAGAACCTAAATTAAAAGAACTGATCAGCTCCGCGATTCCATGGTTTGCTTGTATTGTTGCTACGCAACGCTGAAAGAGGCCATTTTCCGCTGTGCTGCCCTCTCCCCCTTATCTATCTCGCCGTTAACTTAATTATAAACAAAAATGGTAGATGGCAGCCAAGATCGAATGGTGAAATTCCGAGCAAGGAATAAGGCGGCAAAAGGGTTACACTTGACGCTCTTGAAGTTGAAGTCGAAGGAAGTTCGATCTGTGTTTGTCGGGAAAGCGCAGAGTCCAAGCTAATTAAACAATAAGAAATATACGACATCTGGGAGTTGATGCGGTGCGTCGGATCGCGGGTTTCGGCGTGATTTAAAGAACTTGTTTTGGATCCCTTCGTGAGGAAATAAACGTCGAAAACTCGACGGGCGTCCGAGGGACATCGTTTTCTACACCCTTCAACAGCGTTGGATAATAATTTGCTTCAGACACCTGACTTCACGGTTAAAAAATCTTCCACTCTTGAGCAATCTCATTCTCTTATTATGGGAGCGAATCAAATTTTGCACCTTATTATGGGAGCGAATCAGCACAACGCGTTTCAAATTTTGCACCATGGCTAACATAGACATTGGTTGCGCCAACATTGGCTAACCGGTTTGCAGGTGAAGATGTGCAGTCACAGAAACAATAATGACTCCTTTAATGCAAGTATACCTACATTGGATCGTGGGAGTCATTATTGTTTCTGTAGTTGTACATCCCCTGAGAGAATGCCTGCAGCCATGGCCGGCACGGCATATCCATGATACCAGACATAATCAGTCACAGCAATGATTCCTATGTATGATCCAATGTAGGCACTTGTATTAAGTGAGTCATTATTGTTTCTGTCACTGTACCTGCTGACGATTTTTTTTATCGGTGCGCGCTTGAGCACAGCACCTGTGAATTGGCGCACGTTTTTAAAGCAGACATTGGATCACCCAAATTTGTATCAACCCGTTTTTAGAGTGTAACATTCCTGTGATCCAATCTATATCACGCCGAAATCCGAATCGGACCTGATCTCAGAAGACAACAAAGGGATCCACCTGAAGCTATCTTCGTATCTTATTCGGCAAGCTCTCTTTTTTTATTTCTTCTGATGGTTGCTCATGATACTATTCATGAGCATCTCATCTTCCCTCTTGAAGTTTTTATGTTTATATCAAGCGAAACTCAAAATGTTTTGAAACTCTATTTCTCTGCCTTTCGACATTTATAGCTTTGTGCTTAGATCACAACTAGGCTTACTAGGTTCCGAAGAAGTCGCGGGTTCCCCGTTTTTATTTCACTAACTTACCTGATTGACCGACCGACTGACTAGATTATGGCACAAATTTTTGGGCACTTCACAGTCTTGAAAATTTGGTATCAAGATCGTTTTCATATCCATAGTTTATTGCAGAAGTGTTGCTGTTTGCTTTTGCTCGCTGAACAGCACACCGGTCCTAAAAGTTACGTATTGGCGACATTCCACTTCCACAGGAAGAGACTTCTTCTGTTTTGAGTCCAGCGCACTTGCCTCAAGATTCGACAGGGCCTGGTGCTCCCTGTGTCAAGACATGGAAGAACCCGTGATGGGCTCAACGCGAAAAATGTCACTGCAGAAAAGACAAAACTGAAGTTGAAAAAGCAGAATGGGAACAATGTTGAACACTGTCGAAGGCCTTTGTGAAGTCAATTGAATGCGGCATTTCGAATGGAAAATTCTGCTTCGCTGGACGCAACCACCCATTTTATTTCTGGATGCCTCATCATGTTTGGTCAGAAAGCGGCCCTTCAGGAAATAGCCTGTGTGTGCCGTCGGAACACATGCACAGAATGGCAGAAAATGAGCGCCATGCAGATTGCGATAAAGCTTCACAAGAAGTGCCAACAAGGTGATAACCCAAAAATTCCCTTTTGTAGCCGAGCTCGGCTACAAAAGGGAATTTTTTCATTTCTAGAATCGAGTTTTTCTTGAAATCTCCAAAAGGGAATTTTTTCATTTCTATAGAATCGAGTTTTTCTTGAAATCTCCAAAAGGGAATTTTTTCATTTCTATAGAATCGAGTTTTTCTTGAAATCTCCAAAAGGGAATTTTTTCATTTCTAGAATCGAGTTTTTCTTGAAATCTCCAAAAGGGAATTTTTTCATTTCTAGAATCGAGTTTTTCTTGAAATCTCCAAAAGGGAATTTTTTCATTTCTATAGAATCGAGTTTTTCTTGAAATCTCCTCGGATGTAGGTATAAGGCAGGAACTCGGATATGGGGCCAATACGCACGTAAAAAATTATTACGCCTTAATAAAATTAAAAAAATATTGTTTTTTAAATTTTTTTAAATTTAAAAAAAAATTTGTTGCAATCTTTTTTGCATATGTGTGGCGCAGGAAAACGACGAGTGATGCCGTCGCCACAAGCGCAGCAAAATGTCACAGATTCTTCATCAAAAACCGTCCCAGAAACTGCATGTGCATCGTTATAACACATGGCAGGCAATCACCCTTCCTCTGTTGTCATTGAGAGGACGCAACCATATCGAAGCCCAAACCGCACGTGAAATCCTCGGATGCGCCGAACCAATATTGGAAAGCAGGACCAGGATTTGCATTTCGTTACATTAGCCGACGCGATTTTCCTTCTTCCCCAGATCTAATTTATTTTTAGTGCTGCTCTGTTTTCTCTTCCATTTTCTAATTCTCCTCTCATTCTTTTTATCCTAGCTGTGTTCGACAATTTTTTATTTCACCTGCAGGCTTATTCCGTTTTTTCCTTGTTCCCTTATTCCTTAGCACAATGGTGTCTTCCCTGCTCTCAAATGCAGGGTGTTCCAAAAACTATAAGTGAACCGAAATTAGATTTCATTTCAAGCGATTATGCAATGGCGATGTGAGACATTTTGGCGGAGACAAGTATGGGGCCACTTCTCCTTGCTGCCGCCCAAAAATTGAACTGATATATTATTATGCAGATAAATGCATGTGGAATAAACGCAAATGTACCACATGATCTGTGGACGAACTTTGTTCGGCTATAGGTTCCTTGGCATCCCGATATTGCACGCAGATCTAGATAAATATCTACACAGAGGACTTCACCTCAATGTGGGTATGCTGCCAAACAGCCACCAAACTCGGCATATTTTGGTACGCCACTGGGTGACACCGCATATTTGGGGTCCACAGACTTGAAAAATCATCGGAATAAAATTCGCAGAATAGTGACCTCTGTTCAGTGAATTTTGGAGCACACGGTATTGTTCTCTTGCAAAGGAGCCCACAAGCTCGTCATTAATTTCGCAAAGAGAATTGGAATTTATGGAAAGGGATTCCAATTTTAAATGAAGCAACTCTGAGAGAGAAAATGACTGAAGAACCCGATGCCAGCGCCTCTGCAGGCCGCATGCAGAACATGACGTCTGCTGACGTTTCTGTGTTCTGTGCGGAAAAGCAAGTTCATCCCACGGCCAAAATCTGGGCACGCTGCAATATTTCAACTCGCAAATTTTTGCTATGGACAGCCCGTTCCCTGATCATACTGCACAAGCAGCGCTTTTCACTTGACGTTAATTTTTTGCATGAAGGGGCTGTGTAAACACTTCGCATCTTGGACCTGCAATTCGTCGCAACGTCAGTCTCGAAAAAATAAGATGTACCCTAGGGTCTGTAGCCAATCAGAAGCCAGTATTTGGTCACATGGCTCCGCCCCTTTTTGGCACTGCCGATGTACAGGACGTCCCAGAAATAAGTGGTGCTTTCTTGCGAACTATCAGGTGATTTCTTGCGAACTATTAGGTTCGCTGTTTGGAAATATTAAAGCCACGCACGTTGATGAGCGTGTGTTAGGGTATCCGGGGAGCGCGCCCGACCGCCGGGACCACCGCCCTTCAGCGCCAAAGCTGTGTGACGCAATCAAAGGCGCAATCAACGCGATCATCGGGCGTTCCGGACAATCCTTCAGCCTGCGTTGTCCGCTCCCGTCCTCGCCCTATAGGGCTTGCCCTGTGTCCGCTTGAAACAAACGTTGTGAAACCGCATGATTCGCGACAAAAATTTGAACTGCGGGGTTCGAGAAACCTCACATTCAAACTGGAGGATGCTTGCTCAATTCTTCCTTGCGACTTCGAACAGGGAACTGGCGATTCAGATGAATGTCCGGACACACTGTAGATAGCGAGGTAAAACATTTGGCCTTAACTACGAATAACAATCCTCGCAATATCAACCGGCTTGCATCTGTTCGTTTTGAGCTTCGCGAATGTGCTTCCAATGATTTCAGTGCTTATATGGACAAAGCTATTTCAGCGACCCATTCACGTCTTTTTGGCGATATATAAAAAACTTGCGTTCAAAGCGTGGGTTGCCTTCACTTCGCTCTCCTGATGGGTTATTGCACATTCTGCTTGTGAAAAAGCCGAAGTGCTCGCAGGAATCTTTCAAAACTCGTCTTGCTGTTGTTATTGATCAAAACTTG
>JASGXE010001891.1:0-16186 GCA_030068105.1 Sinentomon sp. SZTP_YWyxl
CTGAACTATTCAGCGAATCCATAAATCATTTCGAATTAGATGAAGTTTGGATAAAACATGAAAGATAAAAGAAACTCACGCCGAAGTTTCCTACCAAAAACTGAAGGCCTGTTATACAGAGCATTCCCTAACTCGATTTACCTACATTTTACTAGAAGCTCCGCCATTGTCCATTGCGTTCCTTAAAATGCAACTACCTTCTTTGTTTATTTTTCTATCCGCCAGATTGATTTTTATCAATGAATATGACTCGGAATTGAAATGAGAGTTTTTTGCATTGTTGGTATGCAAGGCATGACAGCGACATCTGCGAATGCTAATGTCAAAAGCCTATGTGCCCTAGAATCAGGGAACGTTCTGTATGTAGGTACTTGACTAAACTGCTGAACTGTAGCTAAAACAAAAACGAAAATCCATAAAACTGAAATCTAAAAACAGGCTTTGCAAGCCGAGAAGCCTTGCTCTGGTGGGTGGATTCGAGGGGATGGGTAGTGCGCCTGAAGTGGGGTGGGTACGCGACGTTCTGCCGAATGGTGGGGAAAGATTCTCCCCCTTTTCCTTTGTAGACAGCCTAATAGCCCAGTTTAATTGCCATAGTTAACTTTGGCAACATTTGGGGTAGCCGTAAATATCGGAAATTGATGATGATGGTTGCGATGATGTCATAGGGATGAAAACACATCTCGATTTTCCATTAAAAAGTGATGGACTCACCCTTTGCCCAACCCCTTCCCAACGCCTCGATATCAGAGCACCCCTTCCCACATTGTGCCATTGTGTCCACAGTGCATTAAAACGGGTGCATTCGACTGCTTGCTATGCCTTATCGCAAAATGTCGAAAAAGCTCACTTCAAACTCCAACCCCTCCATTTTGTTCCCTTGTTTTTGTGAAGTCGTTCTCCTCCCGAAATCAATGTGTCACAGTTCCTTCTCCGTCTTTTATACAGGGTATGCCAAAAGTCTTTGGCCATAGGAAAAATCAAAATTTGCTGTATTTTGTCACCGTTTGTGATCTGATACTTGTTCCCGGTTTAACCAGATGCCAAGACTTTTGTCGGAAATTGTATTCCCGATTTATGTGGTGACATCCGTGATTAGAGCTCGTAAAGTGGAAAAAAACAAAATACGATAAAACAGCAAATTTATTTTTTGCTGTGACCAAAGTCTTTTGGGCTACCTTGTAAAAGTGTTTGGAAATGACGTACCTACCTATAACCTACATGCTTCATTTAATATCAATTTATGGCCTTGACATCTGCCGAAATCAAATCAGGAGCAATGAGCAACGATTGGCTGGTGCATATAGTCGTCAGAGAGGCCATGGTCGTTCTGAGAAAATGTCACTTTCTGGCATGGCGGCATGTGCGAAAACATATTCATCTTGACATCAACCAGTCACTTGATCCAAAAGGGTACCTAGATTAAGCGCAGCGGAATTTCCTAAACTAATTTTTCTTTCATGCATTCTGTGTTTTCTTTTGCGCATGACTTTCTGAAAACTGACTGAATCGAAGGTGAGGTTTCAGGAGCTTCCAGAGACGATTGAAAAAAAAATGGAATAAAACAAATCATGGAATAGGATGTAAAGTTCCGCCAAACCAAGATTGAAATTTCACAAATTAGAAATTGCATCAAGTTTCCTCTTATTTGGGGGAAATTCAGGCGGGGTGCAGGGCCAACCTAATGTCATGTGAGCTTTCTCACATGACATTAGGAAGGCCGTGCACCCCGCCTGAATTTCGCCGAATAAGAGGAAACTTGATGCAATTTCTAATTTGTACAATTTCAATCTTGGTTTGGCGGAACAATACATAAATTATTGCAGATAATACCACTTATTGGACAGATGAAATGTTTTTCAGAAAGACAGGATGCAAGAGACGCTCATGGGGTAGCTTTAAACTGAAGTAGAGGTTGATCTTTTGGAAGAGCCTTCCACTCATTTAGCATTCACGGCAAAAGGAAAAAAAATAGACCTTGACAAGCGGTAAAAATCTACGAAATTGGAAAAAGTCTGCGCATGTCCTTTGTGCAATCTTTGTGCAATCTTCTTCAGTGTGCGATTCAAAAATTTCAAGAAGCATGGGGGGAATATCATACGAATATCAAATGAGTTTCCTTTGAAAATTTTGCAAAGAAACGAAAGTCTTTTCTCTTTTCTGCGAGTTTTCAGTTGAATAAACCCGAGTTCAGCAAACATACTCGTATGAGCGACACTATATAGCTAGTACACTATATATAGCTAGTAGAGTGTTGAACGATCCCAGTGATTGCTTTCGCTACTCACGTGCCACAGGCAATTGCTGTTTGCACGGAATAATAATAATTATAAAAAAGAACTCTGATGAATCTGGTTGCACAACGTTGAACCCCTTCAATTGCCTCCGCCTGAGAGACAAGATAGGAATCCCAGACAACAATCGAGCATTCAAGATGAGGAAGAGCGGGTGCTTTGAATGTCAGCATGTGGCACACCAACGACCAGTGGTTCATTCTCGTTTATTTATTTTATTTATTCGAGACCACCATTAAACTTGGAGGAGGTGGCCGACAGAGACGGCTAATCGAGATTCCGACTCCAAATAACCAGTCACGATGCTTAATGCACAGCTACAGGATGGCAGAATGCACAAAACATGGTGGTCCATATGACGGGAAACTTACGGCGCGCTTTTTATATCTATTGTTGATATTTGAGAGCACCATGAATTGAATTGAATTGAATTGAATTTTATTAGGTACTTTTAGGCTGCAGCGAATATCGTATCACACACAAAGAAAAATAGAATTTTTGGACATTTCACAATCAAAAACGATAAAAGGAACTGAAGAAATATGTTCACACAAATTTTAGGTTTTCATTGAGCTTTCTAGGTTCCTCGTTTTTTTTTTTTTTGTTTTTGAAGGAAATGTTTCCAATTTGCTCACAATATTTCTTCAAGCAAGCTTTTGGGTATAGATATAAATGCGCATTTTGTTACATTTATTTGCATGCTAGATGAGTGAGAGACTGAGAGGAGATGGCGATATGTGGAGTGTGGAGTGAGATAGGGGGAAAGAGTGGAGAAAAGGTCGTAAAATGAAGAGCAAGAGTGCTTACCGATGATATCCTGATAGGGGGAGGAGACTATTTTTGCAAATTCACATTTGCGAATTTGCCATTTGAAATTTTTACAACATGATGTCGCGCGATGTTGGTAGACGTATGCCTATATGAAAAAACTGCGAGAACGATTTCAAAACCATTTTACCATTTCAAAACGATAAAAAAGGCATAAGATGAGGCCAGAATCATGGCAGATAGAGCTGGTTTTCGAGTCAACTCAATTTTTTGCTGAAGCTGAGAAATGTTTTCCTGCAAAGGACATCATGATGAAACAGGATGGAGGAATATTTTTCAATTCAAAAAATGAAACCCGTTTTCAGATACAATCCATCTCAAGGGTTTTATTCTTTTCAATGTGGGTTTTCTTCCGGAAAACAATATTTTATAGGACTTTATAGGCACGGCTAAATTCAACATATAACTACTATTGTTGACCAACTTGGGAGAAAAATGTTTTAATGCAAATTGTCCAAAATCGATTCTACTTGCCTAGTGAATTGTCTCCGAACTTGTTTTCAAAGTTCCACAGCAATCTGTGTGTTTGAGTCTTCTTCCATCCTCATCCAGGCTGTCGGCCGATTCAACACATCGACTTGATTTATGTTCAGAATGGCGTGAGTTCAGCGTGTTGAATCTGATTTGAACCGAGAGCTGTGTGGTTTTTTGGCATTATGGTTACAGATTGGCTGAGGGATTTGCCAATCAGCCAAGCATGAAAAGCCTTTTCAGGAAAGCAGCCTTCGCTAATTACCTATTCCCATCCAATTGGCGCTGCAAATGCAAAATGTATCGGCCAACTTTTGACGAGCTGGATTGAAGCAAGAACAAACGTGGCAAAAA
The DNA here is from genome assembly GCA_030068105.1 of Sinentomon sp. SZTP_YWyxl. Classification (NCBI taxonomy): domain Eukaryota; kingdom Metazoa; phylum Arthropoda; class Protura; order Sinentomata; family Sinentomidae; genus Sinentomon; species Sinentomon sp. SZTP_YWyxl. Next base: position 3,948 of record JASGXE010001891.1, read on the forward strand.
TGGCAATGCAAAACTTTCACCTTTACAAGGGACATCCTTACCCGGGTAGCAGAGGAACGTGGCAGGAACGTTCCGCGGAATATGGCAAACACTTGTCTGTGCCAGGTGGCTGCCATTTGGATATGGTCGGTGTGGCACCACGATGCTGGCCACTATAGCAGGAATGTGGCTTTCTCCAGTGACAGCGATGTGTTTTTCCACCGTGGTGGGGACATGGCATGCTCCTGTGACAGGAACGTGATTGCCACGGTGGTTTGTCTCGTTCCACGGTGGAAAAATAGCATTCTCGCCACGGGAGCATGCCATGTCCCCACCACGGTGGAAAAACACATCGCTGTCACTGGAGAAAGCCACATTCCTGCCACAGTGGCCAGCATCGTGGTGCCACACCGACCATATCCAAATGGCAGCCACCTGGCACAGACAAGTGGTTGCCATGTTCCGCGGAACGTTCCTGCCACGTTCCTCTGCTACCCGGGTATGTCAATGGACAAAAAGTAATCTGACTGCATGGAAAAATCGAAGAGACCATGATTCCACGACTGTAATTTTTGCGGGAACCTTATGGTATATTTTTTTCCAATCCACTTCCGCGGACAGCAGCGTCGCAACAGCCAATCCCGTCGTCTGAATTTGTGACGTCATCAATTTTGGGATTTTTGCCTTGCCACCGCTTTTTGCCATTTGGCATGTTCGCCACCGCTTCGCAACTCTTTCCTGGGTCGCAATAGGGTTAGGTTAGGTTAGGTTAGGTTAGGTTAGGTCAGGTTAGGTTCGGTTCGGTTAGGTTAGGTCAGGTTAGGTTCGGTTCGGTTAGGTTTCGAAAATTGAGTGTTGAAATTGGCTGGAATTCCCAACAACCAATCAGAGACGCGCTTGCGGAAGTGGATTGAAAAAAAATATGCAACCTTATGCCCCCCACCAAATTTGAGTCTTGTGCCACACCGAGTCCAATTCCCGCTATGCATGGAGTTTACAGGCAAGCATATCCAGCCGACCGACAAGGGCCAGATAAATAATGCTGAAGGGTCCGGCAGCTCTCTGTAAAGGAGAAACACTCGACCAGAGAAAAAACAAAATCCGGGATTTGGCACGCGTATTGTGGAATTCCAGTCGGCAGAGATAGATATGCCCTTCATCGCTGAGGGGATTTTTAAAACGAGAGATAACTCAGATTTTTCCACGCAATAGACTCCAAAGGAATAAAATCGAATTATTTTGGCTTGTGCAACAATCCGCAGAATTGGAATTGGGCCGGCCAATCGATGGATAGAACAGGCATAAAATGTAAAACTGCACTGAAGAAACAGCGGCGTCATTTTGGGGGGACAGGGGGCGACTGTCCCCTCCCTGATGAGAAATGCGCCTGACAACTGATGTATTGGGGGGACAGGGGCGACTGTCCCCTCCTTGATGAGAAATGCGCCTGATATCAGTTCAGATTTTTTGGGGGGATAGGGGGCGACTGTCCCCTCCCTGATGAGAAATGCGCCTGGCATCAGTTCAGCGCTTGCTCCTCCATGGTATGTGCTTTTGGTTCGAGCCATGGAAGTAATAAAGAAACCTGGAAGCAACAAAGCCCAGCGAAAATGGTTCCAGGTTGTGTTTCACTTTTCATCCGCAAATGCGCCACCATGTTGGCAAGAGCGACGGCGGAGCCGCCTGAAATGCGCGACAGTCAGCGGTGCGACGCCCACAGAAATGGAATTTTCTCTGCAACCTGGTGACGGATTTTGATAAAACTTTCTGTGGAAGAAAGCTGAAAAATGAGCGAATTCAGATATGTATGATGATCCGAAACTTTCTGCAGGTAAAACTCCCAATCATTTGACAAATCAAACGTGTTGTTGTGAAGATGTTAACAAATTCCGGGTAATTGCCACACATTTTCAATGTTTGTGCGATTTCTTCCGTTGTAACATGGTTTCCACCAGTGGAAGAGTTGTAGGGGAAGCTTTCACCTTTCCAAAAACACCAAAATCATTGCATTTGAGCGCCATTTGACTGTTTTATCAAGCGATAGGTATGCAAACATTGTTTTGTTTTCGACACAAAACATGCGTCATCAAAATTGACTGGGCACACAACCAGCCGAGTTTGCAAACAAGAAAGAAGCCACCATCGGAAATAACAGTGCAACGCATGCCGCTCGGATTAAGAGGAATGAACTGGGGTGAATTTTCAGAAAAGCTGGGTGGTTCAGTGGTTCGGTGAACAGTCTTGCGTGCTAGAGGACCCAGGTTCGATTCTCCGTCCCCAAAAGTTTTTTTTTTCAACTGGTTTGTGGACATTGTGGCAGCAGGCGTTCACCGAGGCTGAAGGGGCACACCAGGCAGCAAACGTGGGAAGGTTTGAATTGGCTTCAATTCCGTCGAAGCCAAATGAAAAACGATGAATTCCTTGTGCGCTTGAACGCGAGACCGCTCGAAAACACGAAATTGTGGGAAGTGGGTTTTGAAAATTTTTTCCGCAGACGAATCGGGGCACATCCCGATTTTGCGCGTGGAAAAAAGCAAAATAAAACGAAACTTAACCCAACCTAAGCAGCAAACATTCCCCTTTACCAATCCTTCCCTTTTACCTAAACTATAGGGTGTCCCGAAAACATTTCGCCCAAATTCGTGGAGATGTTCCTGATGGCAAAACAAATCGAAATTAATCTGTGAAAATTTTGCGCCGGGCCTCCATTTCCATGAAAACCACCAAAGTCCCCAAATGGACCCATTTGCGGCATTCATGGGGGAGGTAAGATTTCATCGCAGAACTGTCCAATTTTCAGGACAGGTTCTACGTATCGGGGAAAACAAAAATATTCAGTGACAAAATTACCTACGAGCCCCCATTTTTACGCAGTGCCCCCCCAAAAAAAAAAAAAGCCCGATTTGTGGTGGTCTTGTTTTAACTTTGATATTAAAAGAGTAATCACCGCACAAATAATTTTTCGAGGACAGATTCCCAAATGTAATCCGAACAAAAAATGTTCAGGAAGAAAATTACTTCCCCCTATTTCCACGCAATAGCCACCCAAAAAACCGGTGAAAATAGTCTCTTTTTCATGGTAACCGTGGGTTGCCGTCAGGGTTGCCATGCATGGTTATTGGGGGGTGATTACATGGAAATGGGGGCCCGGAGCAAAAGTTTTTACTGATTAATTTTGATTTGTTTTGCCATCAGTTTTGCCATTTGTTTTGCCAACATCTCCACGAATTTTGGCGAAATGTTTTCGGGATACCCTGTATATTATTCTTTGTTCAGAGTGTTTTCTTTTTTTTTGTGGTCCGGTAGTTTTTGTTTGGGGTGTTCGATGGACAAGTGCTCCAATTCGTGCGGTTGAATCATCAAGTGCGGACATGTGCGTTGAAAGTCCTCAAATTTTTGTCCTTGTTTTCTTTTTCTTCACGTCGAAAATAATTTTTTTCACCGTTCAAAAACATTGACTCATGTTCCGCAGATTGGCAGGAACTGAGCTGATTCCGAAATCGTTATTTCCAGAGAGCCCAATTTGGAGATTCCAAAAAGGGTTCTAAAAAGGGTTCGAATTCGAACCCTTTTTCGATAACGAAAGACTGCCGTTTTGGCAATGGATATTGGGACTGGAATTATTGAGATTAGTTTACCTTTGTCCAAATTTGGATGATCAAGTTCGTTTCCAAGTCCACTTCTACCTTGTTCTATTTCTTCCAGCTTCCGTTCTTGTCGAATTTTGCTGCCCTACCCACGGCCGCATTTCAAAAAAGCTGTCATGGGCTCAAGGGGCCGTCCTCGCAATTTTAACAAGTGAAAAATGCCAAATTGATCCAAAATTCCACAAAATGCATGCTGTGAAGAACTCCGTCCTTCCGATCTGCTGCCAGGGCTCCACGCCATGGAATTCCGCTGAGGGCTCGTCCGCATTCGCATTGACCCATGCATGCGACACTATGCCTACCGCTCTTTTCAGTCAGAAGTGCCTGGAAATTTTTTCCGATGTGCTCTCACGGACAGAATTTAGGGGGGCATCGGTCTCACAGTCGAGAAATGCCTCGCCGCGGCTCACTTTTTCCTCCCTGGCATGTGCTCTTGGCTTGCCCTGGTGGGAAATTTGATCTCTGGAACACCAATTTTCCCCCAAAATGTACCTTGGTTTTTTAAAATTTTATCAACTTGTTGGGGTCTTCGCCCCCAGACCCCCCACCGGGGGCTCTGACCCTTGGAACCCCGTTGGGGTTCTGCCCCAGACCCCGTTTATTGGTGATCATCGCGACAAGACCCCCGTCTGGGCGGGGGTCTTGTCCCTCCCAGACGGGGGTCTGGGCGGGACAAGGCAACGATAACGCTTACCTTTGACTCGGCAAGCGTTATCGTTTATTCTGTCTTAAAAATGACTTTCTTTTGCCCAGCAGAAAAGTTGCTGTGGTTTTAGGCACATCCCTGAGCCTGGTGGTAGTGCATTCCACCCAAAAATAAAAACAAAAATCGTCAAAAAGGAAAACGGAATGCGCGTTTTGCATCGCACACTGCGTCCATTTCCCATTCTTTTGCCAACGTGGTGGCGCATTTGCGGCGGAAAAAGGAAACACAAGGTGGAACCATTTCGGGCTGCAGAGAGATGGCGCTCTGTTACTTCTAGTTATTTTATTAAACTTCTTTGGTTCGAGCTGATTGGAAATTTGGCCTCCAGAAACCCGAATAATACACACAAAATGAACCCAAAATTTCAAATGTTTCTCAGCTTCTGGGAAGGTTCAGTCTTCCTGACCCCTCGCCAATGGCTCTTCCCGCTGGGACTTTGCCATAAACTCTGGGCTTTGCCGACGTCGAGATCCTCGAGGAGTGGGAAGTGCCCCCTCTTCGAACTCCTGAAAAACGGACCTGAGAAGAAGGCACACGTTGGAAGTTACAACAATGGAGGAACGAAAATGGAGGTTACGTAAATGGAAGTAACAACAATGGAGGTACGTTTTATGTGCGGAAACTCGGCAGTGTTGAGGGATTGTAGTTCCATTTTTCTCCACTGCTCTGTTTTGTCGCTCTTGCATGTGGCACATCACATTTTTGGAGAAGCAAAGACATTGAATTTGGTTCAGGGGTTTGTTTGTCAAGAATGTGATTTCAGCCAAGGCATCACTACAACAGAGAGGCACATCGTTCGGAGCCCGTTTGCATTGAGATCGGCGTCAACCAAAATCCACTGTTGCAGGTTTTTTCCGCAGCATGGTGTTGGCGCTCTCACGGAACAAAAGCGCAGCTCATTTTAAAAGGGACCAGCGTGTTTTTGCAAACAATGTGTTGAATTCTGGCCTCCCAGACAACTTGGGAACCTTCCGGCGAAGCAGCTTGGTTCTTGTGGAAATGAGCTTGGTTCCCGTGATCAGTTCTTGACTTTTGTCCATTGGCAGAACCCCTTGAACTGATCAGGGACGCACCCAGGATTTTGTTTCGAGGGAGAATGAGAATGCCATTTGAAAATTGCCCGCCACAGGCGCAACGGGGTCTGGGACGGAGTCCCAGCGGGACACCAAGGGCAGGGTCCTGGCAGTGGGTAAGGGGTTCCCCAGAAGCTGAATAAATTTTGAAACTCAAGTGTTCATTTTGCGGCCTCAAAATTGATCTTTCTTTTTGTTTTTGGGACCCAAATATCAGCTTTAAAATGATGGGTGCACTGATAGTTTTGCAAATGTAAGGCCCATTCGCAAGAAAACTTGAGCAAACGCCTGGAATTTCCAGGAAATGTGAGATGTGGATGTGCGCATGAGACAATTTTCCGAAAATCACGAAAGCAGACTCAAATAGAAAAGCGAAAAAAAATTTCAAAAAAAAATTTTTTTTTCAATAAAAAAAAATTAATTCATGCAATGAAATTTTTTTGATGATTGGTTTTTTCAACCAGATTGGTGTTCTGCCAAAGTTGGGATGAACAAACCGTAGGTTTACCTAGTGGAAAATTAAGCTATTGAACTCGGAGTCAGTGGGCCCTAGCAGGCATTTATGCCAAATTACTCGAGATGGGGCCATCAGGTGAAATTCATGCTGCCAACGGGATTTTATAACACATGCATGCTTGGATCGAAAGAAAAAGTGGTTGCTCCCTTTCAGGCCGACCTGCTCATTTGTTCCAGAGTTCGTTTGGTCCAATGATCGATTCCGCCAATATGGAAAATTTTCGATATATGATTTGCGTCCATGTCGGAGACACTTTCTGAAATCCGCGGTTTGGTTATTGTTGGTTCGATTGGATTCTTTCTGGGACGTAGGTACATGTCGGGAATCTGAACGCATTGGACCACATGATCATTGGCCCAAACGAACATTGGATCAAACGAACTCTGGACCAAAAAAGAACCAGATCCCTTGCAGGTGTTTGCACTCTTTTTTTCAATTTGAGCGTTGCGTTATCATCGTGGGTCCGGCTAATAATGACTCGTCAAATCGCACCTTTTGTCAGTAATTTGGCGGTGGTCCCTGAAAACCGGACAGCCGGACAGGACTGCTGGACAGGACCGCCGGAACGCCGGACCGACCCGGACGGGTTAGGTTAGGTTATGTAAGAAAGATGAAGAAAAAAAACTCTTTTCCGCACTCAAAGAGAGTGCTCAAAATCGAACTTTCGAAACTGTAAGTTTGGTTGGTTTTAGTTTTGAATTAATTTTGAAGAGACTTTGACTTTGATTGACTGTTGGGTTGACTTCAGTTTGACTTTAATTTTGGATTGACTCCAGTTCGATCAGTCGGAAAACACAAGATGAACAAGATGACAGCGACTGACCTCACCGAAGTCACTCCTCCCAAGAAATGGTCATGGGAGTTTGAGGTCAGTCGGGCAAAAATTATTCGTTTCACAAGAAAAAACCTATGAACCTGTTGCAAGGAAAAACTTATTTAAGAGGATCTAGACATTGGCACTGTGGAAACCCTCTTGTAGAACTCGTCGCTACATTCTCACTCGTCAATATTGTTCACAAGGTTTTGAGATTCAATACCCAATCAGTGTCCCACACCCAAATGCCACAAATTCGTTCTCCAAATGGGGTTCAGTGAGTGATGCTCAGCCTTACTTTCTGAAAATGAAGATGCTGCGGCTACTCAGTGATTCACAAGGTGCTCCGGCTGCTCAGTGGTTCACATGTAAGACTCAAAACATTAAATGGAAGTTCACACTGCTAGGACTGTTTTGTTCGGGTCCCACTGTTTGTCAGAGGAAGGAATCGAGCAGGTATTTATTAAAATTAATTATAATGAGTAAATATTTTCAATCTCACATCCATGCTAGCTCACAAAAAATAATTCAAGGCGTAAAGGAAACGAAATTACGATACGATCCAACACTGTTTCCTACTCGTGCTCCTCAGAAATAGGTGACAGAGTTTACCGGAGATATGGCGAGTCTCCACTCGAGGCCATCCGCAGGCCTAGACACGCAGCACGCATATTGAAGAAGTCGGTCTACATGCCCAAGACGATTGATGCAGAACTTATTGCTTCCACAAAAAGGGTGACGAACACTTACAGTTTGAAGATTCTTGTTAGTAGGAACGTTTCACAAGCGCACGACCTTCATAGCCCTGAAATAATCGTGGGGTCTGCTGTGACGTTTCGAGAATTCTCGCGAAACTTGCATGCCTCACCATCCTTAGTCCAGCACCTTAGGGATGCTGAAGAAGTGGTCATGAAGCAGAGAAGGATTCACGCGTCACCACATGAACTGAAAATAGATTGGAGGAAAAGGACTTTCCAATTTAATTTTGAGGCAACAATGCAGATGGGAAGGTTTTTGGCATTTCGCTCCAAATGGCCTCACAGATGAAAAAGGATTTCATCAGCTGTTCCAAAAACAAAAGAATGAACATTTCTACGCACTTTCGTAAGGCTATCGTGGTTTTGTTTGAACAAAGCTTGGTAGGTAGCTGTTGGGCTCAATACGAAAAAGCTCAAACAGGCACATGTTTCCAACATGTTCATTCTTAAGTTTTCGAAACCGTACTTTTGACGCCTTCACTGAAATAATCCCAGAAACAAGAATTAACCATCGTTTGAAGCTCAGAAATGTGTATCCAACTTCTTTCGGGTGACCCAAGTGTTCACCTCCAAAGCTTGGCATTGAGTTCATCAATTGGCAGCAAAAGCGATACATAAAAGCATCATTTTGGTCATGGGCAGTCTGAGTACAGGAGCACCACCAAAAACAAAATACGCCCACTGGAAAATATGATTCATAAATGGTGGCAAATCTTGAATAGATTTTTTCATGCTTTTTGAAAATCGGAACACACCAGAAACCAGAATTGCAACACAAGTTGGTGGGTAAATCCATCAAAATGGCAAATGAAGAAAGTGGCAAGCACAAGTGATTCAGCAAGGTCAACAATTACGTACCCAAAAATGACACAAAATAAAATGACGAAGAAACAAACACAAAATTACTGGCTGAGGTGACAAATGAGGTAGGTAACTGCCTAATGTGTTTGAAATCACCGAGATATGCACAAAGGCGTTTGTTTTGCCGGATTTAGTTCCTCAAATGAAATTTAAAATGCAGTACCTACCCTTTTTGTGTTTCGGCCCATTGGCATCAATAAATTTGGGCCTGTGAGTTTGCCTTCACAAAGAACAGGCAAAAACGGCAACTATGAGCATGAACAAAATTCCTCAAATCCCCGTGGATAGCTTCATGACTATTTTGTGAAAACGACTCTTGCAAAGAAATTGCAAAGAAATAGGTAGGTAGGTACATACAGAGTAGGCTCATAATTGAAAAATGGATATGGCTGGTATGATGGACCAAAAATGAATTGCAATACAGTCAAAATGTCTGACAAGAATTGCAGAGTGGTGATCTGACTGATTCGTCTTCATGTAGGTAGGTATTGGTACCAAAAGTATTGGCATCAAATTTGAAAAGAAATTTTGTTGGTTTGGACTAAAAATTTCACACATCATCCCTGGATACAAAAAATGAGAGAAACTAGGCAGGTACTTACCCCCATGATCCGGGGACAACGGTGAAATAAATGACAAGAATTGAATATGTAGTCGGCCTTGCAGCCAAAATGTGGCACTAGAATTCAGGAACAGTTAATAAGAGGTGCGTGCCCAGGTTCATCAGAACGGCACTGGTAACAACTTGGTTGACATAGCTATTAGGTAAAGCTCTAACGCAAATATTAACGGTAGACAATTATTAAGACTCTGAATTTTGAATCTGAATGACTTAACTGGGATTTTTTCAAATGAAATTTTCGTGAAACTGAATTCTAACGTTTTTGTTTAATGGGCTTTTAAGGTAGGTACCTACTTGAACGGGGTTTTTTACTGAACTGGAAATCAAATCCACAAGCAAAAAATCTGCCTCGCACACTGTAAAAACTGCAGGTGGGATTGCAAAATGAAATAGGCAGGTAGGTACACACAGGAAACTCGGCTTTTGGGACCTTTCGCGTGAAATTTCTTCAGAATTTAATGAGCCCAAAATTCCCGCACAAATTCCGAAGGTACTTCGATTATGATTAGCCTGGAGCTGAGACTCGGCAACTGAGCGGCTTCCACAACTTTGGCCAGATCCGAAACGACTTGTTTGATGGTGGAAACAGTCTGTTGCAAGCAGTCAAATTGTTCCAAGATGCTATGACAACCCCGACGCTTCTCGGTGCAGTCCTGACACTCCCAGTAAGGAATTCGGGCTTTGCTACTGATGTTAATGCATTTGAAGTGAAAGTACTTTTCACAGACCATGCATCGTAGCATATCAGCTCCAGCTCGGGTGTTGCCCTCTCTGTTGTATTCGTTAACTGCGGGTTTTTGGTACCAGGGAGACCCAAAATAAACGGCGGGAGGGGGGTGAAAGATAACAAAAACCAGGGCTGCCAATAAAGGCATGCAATTAAAATGGTTTCATTTCCGTCACTGTCGAAATTAAAAAAGAGCACAATGGTTTCACAAATGAAATCACGTTCAAAGCGCAGTCACACAGTAGCATTGAGAATGACGGGCTGAATAAAGACCGAATCACAAATAAAAAAAATGTCATTTCCACCTAATCAGCTTGCAACCCGAACTTGCTTTTATGATGTGTGTTGCGTAACACAGAAATTAGTTAGGCGTTTATTTTGATTTCAATTTTAGAGCGAAAATGTTATTTCCGCTTAAAAACAATCAGCGCTGCAATCCGAACTTGCTTTTTTGATGTGTGTTGCATAACACAGATATCAGTAAGGCGTTTGTTTTGGTTTTTATTTTCACAGCAAAACCGTCATTTCTGCCTAAAAACAATCAGCACTGCAATCCAACTTGCTTTTATAATGTGTGTTGCATAACACAGAAATTAGTTAAGCGTTTATTTTGATTTATATTATCAGAGCAAAAGCGTTAATTTCGCCAAAAACAATCAGCGCCACAATCCGAACTCTCTTTTCTGATATGTGTTGCATAACACAGATACCAGTAAGGCGTTCATTTTGATCATTATTTTCAGAGCAAAAATGTCATTTCCGCCCAAGAAACAATCAGCGCTGCAATCCAAACTTGCTTTTCTGATATGTGTTGCATAACACAGATATCAGTAAGGCGTTTGTTTTGGTTTTTATTTTCAGAGCAAAAATGTCATTTCCGCCTAAGAAACAATCAGCGCTGCAATCCAAACTTGCTGTTATGATGTGTGTTGCAAAACAGAGAAATTAGTTGGGCATTTATTTTGATTTCTGTTCTATCATAGCAAAACTGTCATTTCCGCCCAAACAATCAGCACTACAATCTAACTTGCTTTTATAATGTGTGTTGCATATCACAGAAATTAGTTAAGCGATAAGTGATTGATTTATATTTTCAGAGCAAAAGCGTTAATTTCGCCAAAAACAATCAGCGCCACAATCCGGACTCTCTTTTCTGATATGTGTTGCATAACACAGTTATCAGAAAGACGTTTATTTTGATTATTATTTTCAGAGCAAAAATGTCATTTCCGCCTAAGAAACAATCAGCCCTGCAATCCAAACTTGCTTTCATGATGTGTGCTGCATAACAGAGAAATTAGTTAGGCGTTTATTTTGATTTCTATCTTCAGAGCAAAAATGAAATTTCCGCCTAAAAAATCAGCGCAACAATCCAAACTTGCTTTTTTGGTGTGGGTTGCATAACATAGAGTCCCGGGCGGGAGTCTGGGCGGGGGTCTGGGGAGCACAGCACCCAGAATCTTACGAAATTTTGAAGTTTAGGGGGGACCGGTGACCGGGGCAGAACGAACTGAGGCAGAAGTGGACTGAGGCAGAATTTTTGCATTTTTGGAAGCTGATTTTTTTCATTTCTGCGGGTTAGGTTAGGTCAGGTTAGGTTAGGTTAAGTCAGGACAGGTGTAAGCTACCACCTCCAAGCAAAAATTCCCTCCAAAACACCCTCCTTTGTCCAATTCTACCTCAGTCCAATTCTGCCCCAGTCCACTTCTGCCTCAGTCCGTTCTATCCCAGTCCCCCGATCCGTTTAGGGATATTCGAGTGCAATATTCGCGTTCTGGAGGCCGAATTTCCAACCCGGTTGAACAAAAAAAAAAAACAAGCCGGGAGACAGTCGGAATGGGAAGTTGCTCCCCCGAAATGATGCGTGGGAAATAACATCGCAGGCAAGCCACCATTATCAAGAGGTGACCCCTGAAACGGGGTGGGGAAAGGAGTCCCCCAGAGTCGCTTGTCCAAAGTCACCTGATCAATGCAACAATTCAAAACAGCGAGTGCAAAGTCATGCATCAGACAAGCCAAAACCATGAAATATCATGACCACGGGAAGGAGCCTACTTTTGTGTCAAATGGAGGTTCCTTCAATGGAGCTTCCATTTGACACAAATGGAGGCTCCATCTTTTGTGGCAAATGGAGGCTGCATACAATTCAGCTATCACAGGGTTCCAATTCCTCTGATATCCATGAAGGCATCTACTGTGAAGAGCCACCGGATATTCCACACCGCATTCTCATCCACTTGAGCGAGCAGAGCAGCGACAGCAACATTTTGAGGCATCTGTTGTCAAGACAAACTTCCTGCAAGGCAAAGGCAGCCATATGGCAGTAAGGGAAATGAAAGAAAAAGAAAAAAAACTTCACACACTGAAAATTGGTGTTCAAAATCGAACTTTGAAACTGTGAGTTAGGTTGATTTCAGTTTTGGATTTGACTTCAGCTCGATCAGTCGGAGAACACAAGATGAACAAGACGATTGCGACTGACCTCACCGAAGTCTCCTCCCAAAAGTGGTCACTGGAGTCTCAGAGGTCAGCCGA
>JASGXE010001895.1:0-10207 GCA_030068105.1 Sinentomon sp. SZTP_YWyxl
TATTGGCAGGAATTTTGCGCCCTATAAATGTCACATTTTATAGTCCTTTGTTTCTGCCACTTTGTGAATTCTTGTCCTTTTTGGCAGCTCCCGAGCAGAGAACGCTGTAGGTAGACTTGTAGGCTGCAGGAAGGAACGTGGTACGCTGCAATTTTACTGTAGACGCACTCAGAATAGACTCCCTACTCCCTCTAGTTGCTCACCAATATACGAATCCCTCCTCTCACTTTTTCTCCTGGATGAAGATGGATAACAAAATGAGCAGTCGACGATCTTGTTCTCAAAAGAATTTTGCATTATCTCCTGCATTTAGATTTACTGCGAGTTGTGGATTTGCACTTTGGGAGAGTGACATACCTTCGTGGTCCTGTCGATTCTCACGGTCTCTTGGGCATCAGGCGTCACCTGTCGAGCAACGGAGAGATTGATGGAGCTTTGCCGAACCAAATCGGATCGGAATTCTTTCATTTTGGTCTAATTTACTCAACAGGCGACAAAATACGATGCCCACCTGCGGGTACACTGATGGATACCCTGCAAAAGGCAACTTTTGCAATTTTGATTTCTTGCGCCCCATCTCATTTGAGCGTTTCTATTTTGGCAGCGCCAAAAACGGTATCATCAAAGGAACTTTTCGTATGGAAACATGCTCATTAGTTCATTTTTCGTTGAAAAATCTTCAAGAAATTTGCTTTTTGACAAAGTTCAGATTTGTTTTTGATCTCTCGCAGGGCTCACACAATGAAAATGTCCCTTTCGTGCGGGGCCACCATCAAATCGGGGCCACCAACAAATTCTGAAACTCGCTTGTTTTTGTCCTTTCCAGTCAGCACACATAAAACGCAGGATTTCTGGTGCCTTTTTTTTCTTTTGCCGTTGCTGCACGACATAAAGGCGGCTCACCGTAAATGAGCAACACTCTAAAAGTAAAAAATTACCAGAAAGCCCTACCGTTGGGCCGAGGAAGGGCTCAAAACTGTGTTTGCTTCTTGACCTGCACCTTCATACTTGCACCTGTGGCGATTTTCATGGGTTTTTGCAGAAACTAGACCAGATATTAAAGATTTCCACTTCTTGCATCTGCTAAAGACGTAAACCTTTTCGGAACTTATAAAAAAAAAGTCCTCGAACATACATTCGATATTTTAAAGTACCTACTGGTAAACACAGGGGCCATCTAATTTCAACAGAGCTTGGTGCAACTTCACTCCTCACACGAGTGTCATGATCTTTTGCGGCGCATGTTGCCATTGAATCCAAATGGCGCCCGAGTTAATAATGAACTCCTGTGTTCGAAGACTTTTGATGAGGAGTGTAACACACGAGTGTTACACTTCTCAGTGTGTACAGTGTTACACTGAGTTACACGAGTTACACTGAGTTACACTGAGTTCTCAGTGTTACACGAGTGTTACAAGAAGCAACAAACATTTTTTCTGTGAAAATCCGACACAGGTCACGCCATTGTGATTTTAATCTGCCAAGAGGGAACCTTGTGACCATAACGGTCAATTTGCAAAATTTTTTTTTTTGTAATTTTTGCCTGAATACAAAAAATGCCGTCACCTCGCTGGATTTTTTCTCTTCTCATGCTCACCACCGAACTGCTTCGAGAAGATATTTCTTCGGCCATCATGTTGGTGCTCTGGACTATTTTAGGTGGACTCTGTTACGAATTTTCTGCGGAAACTTCACCACCAGTGAGCAGCTGCGAAAATTTTCTTGTTTTTCTCCGCAACTCGCAGGCAATGGACCGGAACAAAACGCTCAAACTCGCACAATTCGGGAACGTTTTTTGGGAAGTCAAACGCGCACAATAGAAATGCGCTCTTTTGCGCTTATGCGCAGGTTTAGACCAACTGAGATTCTTTCTGGAGAAATTATATGGGTTCATTGATGCCAAATCCTAACAATATTCCCAGCACCTTCATTGGCATTGGTGCCAAAAAAAGAAGAAAACCCGAAGATTTATTATTTCCTGTGGTTCCGGCCAAAAATTCTTTTGTCCATTTGCAAACCTCTGTGGGGCAATTCATGAATGCCAGATTATTATTGTTGTTCATCACAGGCCCATCAACTCTACTTGTTGCAAGCATATTCACACACCTTTGCGCCGTGATTTTGCACCTCGAACCTGCCTTATTGCGTGGTTCTATTGAAATTTTCTATTTTTGATTGTGGACAAAAACGCTTTTGTATTTTCTGCAGGAAATATTGTGAGGGAATATGGCATACAGGGTGTATCGTATGGCGTGTAGGAAATTTGAGCAGTGGTTCTTCATGCAAACGCGAACGAAAAAGCCTTAATTTTTTTCGAAACACCGCTCTTTCCGAAGTTTTTGCCCGGCCGGGCCATTTGGGGGTCCAGAAATTAAAAATGTTTGGAAACTAAAAAAAATTCGCATCATGCAGGCTGAAACAAAAAAATGAAAGAACCATTTTGTCAAAATCGCGCTCTTTCTGGCATATTTCCACAAAAACCCGGTTGCATTTTTGAAGCTTGCTTTTGGCAAAATGGAGGCAACAAAATGGAGGAACTTTTCGTGGGCAAATCCCCGGAAGGAGTGGGTTTCTGAAAAAATTCAATCGCATTTCGGTGGCATTGGCATGAAGAACAATCCCCAAATTTTCTGCACACCTTTCGAATATCCACACCCTGTACAAGGTTGCTATTGTTCGATCTGTTTGATTCAATTTGGGTGTTTGAAAGAGGCCTTGGAGGCCTTATGGAATCACTGGGCATGCTTACAAAATCCATCGTCCGTGCACTGCCGCATTTCCACAAACGATCTCCAGATGCAAGATTTGGAAAATACCTTTTGGAAAGACCAACCTTTCTTCATGATATTATGATTGTAATGGGACGTTTAATTAAGCAAAACCCATGCAGTGCACCATAAAGTACAAAAAAGGTACTTCCACATCCCTGACATGATTTGAACAGCCAATTTCGGGGACGTTTTGTGGACAAAAGAGATAGGCAGCAAACAGTTACTTGAAAGAAAGCAATAGGCGGACGCCAAACAGCAGGTTGACAATTGCAATAGGTGGTGAGGGTGTGAGGTCAGGTCAGGTGGGGGAATGAGGTCAGCTTTTCCAAAATTTGGTTTGAGGCCGAGCGAAAGTCGCAACTTGGACTTTAGCGATCGATGCGGTTCAGCCAAGATCATCAGCTTTTGTGGAATGCCCAAAGAAAAAATACTCTCGGTCGCCGGCGACCTTGTCAACAAATCAGTTTTTGTGCAAAAGGGTCCATGCATGAAATGAATTGAAAGAAGGGTTGCAGTTCGAAACAGGTACCGGCCGACATTTCGAAAATGCTGGTCTGAACGAATTTTCACATACGCTCGTCGCCTAAATAGGATGGGAAGATAGGTTATAGGTTGTAGGCTAGGCTCGGTTTGGTTAGGTTGGGTTTGGAGGTTCGCTTAGGAGGTTAGGTTGGGTAAGGCTTGGTTCGGTTTGGGTTAGTTTCACAGAGCAAGGGTGCCAACTCATCAAGTCCGATGTCGGCAGGTAATCCGAACTTCCACCGAAAGAAGGTCAAGGCTTGTGGCCGGATCATTTGACGCACGTTGTCTACCTTCCTCTGAGCTATTTCATTTTCACCTTTTGCACCGCAGTCATCGTTTTTCGGAATATTCTGGTTTTGAATGGCATCCAACCACCTCCGACAGCGCATTCTTCTCACTTTGACAGATTTATAAAATTGGATTAGCTGATAGACGGAACAGGCACCGATATGAACAGAAGATTCATGAATGGCTATTGAAGATTCTATGGGGCGAGATGAGGCAGAGTGGTTGAGGTTGGAGTTTCGGAATGAGGGCGAATGCAGGACGAGGAGGAAACTCTGAACGGAGGATCGGTGAGAATTCGATGGCATTTATGCTGGCGGATTCTTGTGTACCAAGGTGAGAATTCTGTGTTGGTACCAAGGTCCCGACAAAACACGATGATGCCCAGATGAAAAGGCAGCTGAGAACTTCAATGGATTTCGCTGCTTTTGCAGCATAGGAAATGAGTATGTTTTTCTAGGATTCAGCGCACACAAGACAAGTGGTGATCGAAAAGAATGACAATTGCCAACCTCTGATGAGAGTCACGTCGAAGACAGCACCAGAGACGATAAATACTAAAATACGAAATACTACCACCAGAGTGGAACTGGTTTTTATCGTCTGAACAGCACGCAGAATACAGAAGCAGGAGATTCAGCTGGCAATGGGAAGGGACACATTCTCGTGCATGAATCAGTAAAACAGTGTTGCAGCATGCTTTTTCCGGGGCCACTGCAAATTGTGTGCTGCACCTTTGATTTCTCCACAGGCAACTGAGCCGAATTTGAATGACGGTGTTGGAAAATCCCCGGACATAGGCCTATGCATGGATATGATTTTGGATATTTGAAACACCAAGTTGTCTTCTGCAGGCGATGATATTGGTTGGTTGCAAAGCCCGAAACAAATCCCACAATACGCATTTTTGCTTTTACAAAGAAGCCAAAAAAAAAGCATGAGAAAAAAAGAAAACCAAAAAAGTTATGGGAATACGCGAAAAAAGAGGCAAATTCTTTGCCTTTGTTGGCTTGGCAAAAGGAGTGCATATCACATCAGGATGTATTGGAAAGGTTTGTGCAAAATTTGAGGAATTGTTCTTCATGTCAGAACAAACAAAAATGAAAGACTAATTTTCGAAAACCCACTCCTTGTGCGGTGTTTGCCCATAAATTAATTCCCCATTGTACCATGGCAGACAAACGGACATTTTGTGGGCAAAAACGGTCGAAGGAGTGGGATTTTGACAAAATATCCCTTTCAATTTTGTCCGTTTCATCTACAGGAACCATCATATCTGCAAATCTCATTGGATTCGGGTGATTTTTATTTTCGGTTCATTTCAGTGGACTCAATAAGAAACTTTGTCTGACCATGAAAAAGAGGCAAAAACTTTGTCTGACCATCTCGCTTTTCCTTTGCATCCAGAATCTGTTTCACAAGCCCTCTCTATCTGATCCGGTGATCCTCACCCGGGTAGCAGAGGAACGTGGCAGGAACGTTCCGCGGAATATGGCAAACACTTGTTTGTGCCAGGTGGCTGCCATTTGGATATGGTCGGTGTGGCACCACGATAAAAAAGTAAATGCATATTTCGCCGAGCGCCGATTTCGAAAACTCGCCCAGTCCATTTTTGCGGTCCTTATCTACGTTGATGAGGCGTGTATTTTGGAATGCGTGATTTTACACCAAGCGCCGATTTGAAAACTTGTTCAGTCAATTTCCGCTCCCCATGTGCGTCCATGTGGTCAATTGCTAGGCTAAATTTTCGGTTACCAAATCCCCAGGCAATGCACTTCCGCATCCGCAGGCTAATGGTTCTTCGGTTTACCGCGCTTTCGCATCCGCAGGCGATTGGTTCTCCGCAGGCTGCCTGTACCGTCGTCGTTTCAGGCAAGACACTGGGCCTCTGGGATAGTAAGGCGACTGCTCGATGCCCACCCGCTAGGCTATCTGCGATTTTCCAATTCCCAGGCAACGTTCGCTGACGCTTGCGTTTCACATTCGTGGTCTTCACGGCACGCGCCGGGAGATTAGCATACGCGAGAAGAATTAATAAATGCAACATGCAGTCCGTGACCCGTTCAAGAATGATTATCGCTTGGATCTCAAGCGTTCAATGACGTTCTCAATAAGAAATGGACCGAGCGAGTTCAATGAGAGTCTGC
This sequence comes from Sinentomon sp. SZTP_YWyxl, assembly GCA_030068105.1. Classification (NCBI taxonomy): domain Eukaryota; kingdom Metazoa; phylum Arthropoda; class Protura; order Sinentomata; family Sinentomidae; genus Sinentomon; species Sinentomon sp. SZTP_YWyxl. The sequence continues at coordinate 5,726 of JASGXE010001895.1, forward strand.
CATCCCTGTGATGCAGCCAAGCAAAAAGTTCACACCTTTGCCGTCTTTGGCCGAAGGCCCATTTTGGGGGGCAGAGTTAAAAAATTACTTTGTACGCTGTCTATGGCGCAATGTCTGTTCTTGTGGGGTGAGGGGCGCCCAAGAGCAGACCCCTTCCACCGCGCTAGGGTTTAGGGTATCCGGGGAGCGCGCCCGACCGCTTGAAACCCCGCCTTTGTGCACCACCCACGCGTAACTAAATTACTGGGTCCGATGGATGCTTGAAGAAATAGGTATGACCGATCCCTGTACATAACAAGTGCCAACGGGCATTTCCGGATTTCGCAAAGCGCATGGAGCCGTGAGGCGGTATCGGACAAATGAAGGATTACAGGTGTGATTTCTGTCTGTTGTACTGAGCCGTCAGAATTCTCAGTCAATTAATAGATGTCATTCTGAGCGAATGCCAGTTGCTGAAAAACGTATTCACTGGGCCAGAACTGAAAAGGGGATTTGCATCAGAAACAGGTGCGTTCCGATGCAATATCCGAAAATGCGTTGGATTCGTTCGCTGAAGAACGTGAAGTTGAAAAGCATGGCTGCAATACTTGCAAGGATAGACTGGAAACCTTATGGAACTCACATTTTGATCACTTGGCCTGAACTGACCAGATATGGCACAGCCAATTATGGGTTCTCTGTAGGAAAAAAATCGCACTATTTCTCACCGTCGTTTTTGGTGGACCGCTGCGAGAGCGAAGGGCCACCTGTTGAATGAGGCCCCAGAGAATAATGGGGAAAAGAACATTTTTCGATAAAATGTATTAAACGGTTGTGTCTCGCGTCCGTGGGTAAAATGTTAAGACTGCCTTCCCTGTTAAAGAAAAGGTACTGACCTGTGCTCAGGTCAGCACCTATATGGGTTATCCCGCTTGTGCCATTCTGTTGATATATACCGACTGTTGCCGCCGTCGGTGCTCTTCGAGTGGACTCGCATTCCATGAAGATTTTGCACCACAAAATGAAAAAAGTGCACTGATTTTGCATGCTCCAACAAGTTGTGGGATCCTGTAGCTAAATTTTTCACGATTCGCAAATGTTGTCTGCGGCGGCCTCAAAATTGAAGCACATGTTAAAATTGATTTCCCAATGGGAGTTCAGAGCAAAGGAAGTTGGTAAAATTAACAGCAAAGAATATCAAAGTAATTGGATACAATCTGATGAATGTGGGTATGCACAGAGACGTTGGTGTCTTTTCCGGCGACAATTGAATTTTCAATGGCGGATGCAGTGTGCTCATCATTTAATGAATGTTATTTTGACGTGTCAAATGCACACGCAGACAGTAACGCAGACCAGGGCCTAGCATTCCTATTGAAAAACGTGGGGCCCCATCTCCTCAGCAACCACTCATACCGGAGGAGGAACTGTCCGGACGCGATTTTCTTCGACACGCAGCTCATGAGAACTCAGTTATTCATGGAAAATGTGAGCTTATTCATATTGCAATGTCAACCGCGGCCATCGTCATGCTCAGAATCGCACCTCATTGCGATTTGTGAACCATACATTGCCCATCATGGACACCGGCATCCAAAGTCAGTTCAAATATTTTTGCAGTTGCGGGGATAGGCAAGCGAATCTTTTGGGTATACAGTCGCCATGTGATAATCCAGATGAAAAATAAAAAAGCGAATTTCGGGGATGCAACAAAGTTGTTGGGTCAAATGTTGCACAGGCATAGCCTCATGTTTGTGGCAGGCGAGGAAGGCGGCGTCACTCATGCATCATCACAGGGTGTCCTAAAATTTTAGACAATAAAACGACTGCGACTAAAATATTGCAACGCTGAAACGCAAAACGGCAAAACACTTAAAGAAATTTAAAGATTTAGAACAATGAAAACAAAAATAAAACAATGAAACAGAAAAACAAATAAAACAAAACAACCAAATCAATTAAGTCAACAATCAAAACCATAAAATCGAATCAACTGAGGCAAAACCATCAAAACAAAGGAAATAAAACAATGATTCGTGACGTTTTTGGAACTTTGATAAAGGTAGGCGCCGCTTTGTATGCATCAGAACGTAACATACAAAGACATTAAAACGAACGCGACGAAAATATTTCAACTTTTCAAGGCAAAAACGGCAAAAACAATTAAAGTGATTTAGAGATTTAGAACAATGAAAAAATGAAACAATAAAACAGAAAACAAATAAAACAAAACATCCACATCAATTAAAATCAAAACCATTAAATCTAATCAATTAAGGAAAAACCATCAAAACAAAACAAACAAAACAATGATTTGTGTCTTAAAAACCCCATTTTCGTTCATGTCAACCAAAGATGATCGATCTCTGAATCATCAAGCCCGTGGACCAGGATCCATAGATGATGGAATAACAAAAGCGTGTTTAGCAATCAACACTTCACTTACATGAACACACGTAGCACACCATTCGAATTGACAGTCACGGTCCGGCCTTTTCTTCATTTGCACTTCAGAAGCGTTTATAAGAAATAAAACTCAAAAACGGTCAAACGAATAAAGTAATTTGAAATTTAAATCAATCAAAAGAAAATTAAAACGAGAAAACAGATGACACAATTAAATCAAAACAACCAAAAGTTTCACATCTCAAAACATTTAATTGAAAAACGACTCATTCAAGGCAAAACACATCAAAACAAATCAAACAAAACAACGAGTTGTGTCTCAAAACCCCCATTTTCGTTCATTTGAATCAATCATGATCGAACACTGAAATATCGAACTGCGGAAGACCATGGTCCACAGATGATGGAACGAACATCGTGACTTTCGCAACACGACATCCCTCTGAACACTCGCATCACACAATAACAATGTGACAGCTGCGGTCCGATCTTTTTTGCACTTCAGACGCGTGAAGCGCCAGCAGCAAAATTGGCAGAAAAAGTACTGATTGGTTGAACCACATTTCAACCAAGCCAACGCTGAATGGCCATCTTAAGTCTCAACACCAATAGCACAACTGCCAAATTCCGAGTCCACTGCTGTTCCAATGCCAAATGGACCAAACGATATCTCGCTGCGATACAATGTTTAGCACTCAAAAAGCTGGAAAAAACATCCGATCAAACGCACGTCTCGATTCTCGTTTTCGGACTGTATCAAGTTTTCTTTCGCTTCCCAAAGAGAGACGGCAGTCACGTTGACCACATTAAAATCTTCTTTCCGCGCATGAGCCCAGCAGGCAATTTTGGATTTCTGCAGACAATCAAAGTCTTCATCGGGTGTGCTTCCTGACATATGGCCATAAACAAGTTGCCACTGAGCCTTTTGAGAATGAAATCCAAAGTGTCAACAATCGAAAAGACAACCTTTTACGCCACCCATCCAAGCATGCGACTGTGACAAAATTTTCAGGCCTGAAACCAGTCAAAGCCTCTTGCGTCTATAAACCCGTGAAATGGGCTGCTCTTCTCGGCCTCCAGAATGCAATCGCATCAAGCTCGCATATCTGAAGGGCCTGAAGGCGCGTCCACTATCAACCACAGCACCCCAACACGCGACGCAACCTACGAAGTGGCCATACCAAAACCGTTCCAAATATTGGACAATTTTTTCAACAAAAACGAAAGTTCAATCCTCCACTCAAGTAGAAACCGATTGATTTTAGTGCACTAGCTGGCTGCGCCCGTGACTGCTCAGCGGCGGCATCATGCGCATTGTCACCCAAGCTCATCATAGACCGAACAAGAGATCATCAACCTCAACGCAGCAAAAATTACTAATTTTATTGCCTCATTATTGAACCAGAGAGCCAATAGACCAGGCGCATGTGCCTCTCGACCCCTCAGGCCCTCGGCACCGCCAAATCTCCAAGATTTCCATAGCCCAAGCAAGCCTTCGGCCATTGCACGTCGTCAGAACTTAACATGTGCTTCGACCCCACACGCCCTTCCTTTGAGTCAGCGACCGAAGGCCAGCAACCACCCAATTGATGCAGGTGCACCTTGCAGGTCGTTGACCCCCGGTTGGATCGATCACTCATTATTCCTGCCACAACTACGGTGACTGCCCGTACTATGTTGGGCAATTTGAACTATTTACCAGAGAGCTTACCACGGCAAAAGAACCAAATGCGGTTCACCCCACTGCGCCTCCAACCACCAAAGTGATCACAGGGCCCACCATGCGCTATCCCGAATACGAATACACACACTTCTAAAACCTCACCATAAAAACTGGCACAATCGAGCCATCGATGTCCCAATGCATGACGTCAGTCGCCAGTCACGTCAACCATCCATGTCTCAAGAACCCGGTCACCATTCACGCGGCACAACCCATTCACAAATAAATGCAGCGATTACAATCAGTCTTACTAAGTGCTTGCAAAGCGTTCACCCAACACGTCCCACAAGTCCAGAACACGCGGAGCACACGAGCCGGAACAGGAAAAACTCCGCACTGCACGAGAGCTGACAACTGAGCGATCTTCACGGGCT
>JASGXE010001914.1:0-14090 GCA_030068105.1 Sinentomon sp. SZTP_YWyxl
CACACCACTTTACTCTGCAAAGCCGGAAAGTTAGTGGATTCAACGGCAACCTTGTTCGGTCCTCATCAGCTGGAAAACAATACATTGCCAAGATTTTGCGAATACAAGATGAGATTTGAGCTTCAGAGACTGGCATCGTTCAAAAACTGGACATTCAAAACTGTCAAGGTTACAGATTTAGCCAAGGCAGGGCTGTTTCATTATCCACTTTCAGATTATCCTGATGCTGTAAAATGTGCCTTTTGTGGCGTCATGATAAATGATTGGAGGAACGGTGACGTCCCCTTCCTCGAACATAAAAAACATTATCCGGCCTGTACGTTTGTTAATCATCTGGATTGCTACAACGTCCCCATTGCTGGAAGGTCCTACGATGGTCACCGACGTTTTGGGTCCTGTGAAACCTTTCTATGAATGTGTAAACCCGAATGTTATATGAAACTCGCTGCCGTTGAGATATAGAGATGTTCTGAGAAGATGTATAGTCTCATGGAATAATGAACTCTACAGTAACATTTTACTTAACCATAATCACGAACATTTATACTGAATATGTTGTGGAAAATTGTACAAGTTCGATATCTTTATCCTTTTTAATGGTATTATTTTAGTGGCACTGTTACACACTCAAAAATGTAATTTTCATTCTTCTGCATATGTTTCTTCATGATGTTTGAATCTACCTTTGACATTCCAAACTACATACCAAACTGAAACAGCAACAATCTCAGTTGTGAATCACGTTTGTGCTTCATCGGTTGACCTGCGTCAAAACTGAAAGTGAAATCTGTACTCTACGTAGGTTGTACCAAAAGTCTTTGCAACTGCCTTGTATTTTTTAAACCGTTCAGAAGAATTTGGTGATATATCCACCTGAGAAAGATCAGCTCCTTGTCAACTTCAGTTTGAAATATGAAGCAAATCGGTCAGCTGGTTTTGGCACAATTGGCATTTTCCCGGCCAGTGTTTCCTGTTGTGGTTGAAAATAACGGAATTCGACAAACTGTCCTAACACATCTACTTTTTCATATGGATGCGGTTTGACGAAATTGTGACCAAAAAATTCGCCCATTTGAAACGAGTTTTTTGTGGTTCCTGTTGTTCATATTGCATTGTTGAAAATCAGATAAGTTATTTCAAAGCTGAAAAATTGAGTTTAGAAAGTAGCGCTCGTACACGGTGTCCAAAAATGGCCTTGAACGAGCTCAACATCATTGCTACATCATTTTCTACCATTTTCGTGGCCCCCTATTTGTCAGTGTGCATGCCTTGGGGTCTCTACTTGCAGAAAAATACCAGTACGAGACATATCTCCTCGAGCATTTTAAAGAAATCGGCCAGAAACAGCCAAGATCAGAACAGCCAAATTTCTGATTTTGCATGACATGAGCATCCTGCCACAAGACAAGATGAATTTGTACCACTATGGCTGAAAATAAAGCTGAGGAGCTGCACCATCTGCCTTTCAATCTTCATTTGGCATCTTGAAATTTTGCTAATGTTTTCGAAAGTCAAGAAGGCCATCACCAAAAAGCAGTTTTATCAATTTCGAGACATGGCAAAAGTGGTGAATTCAGAGCACCGAAACACTCCCCAAACATATCACCACTAAACATGTAAAAAAGTGACCGAATCGATTTTAACTTTGTGCACATGTCGAGGAAGAGTACCTCGAAGGATTCCAATAGGGGGAAAACAAATATTCCAAAAGATTATAAAAACACGGCAGTTGCAAAGACTTTTGGTACAACCCACGTAAATATCAGCTTTTTCTTGATTAGCTGTTATCGATTATCCTGATTTTGGGGTCAGTGTTATTATTTCTGTGAACAATGTATTTTAAGTTATAATGGAAGTTCACCATTTGACATTGTTGCACAGATTTTTGATTGCTTGTTGTCACTGTAATGATAAAAAAGACACGCAAGATAAAAAATTCTGTTTTAATGTCACAGTAATCATTCACAAAACTAAAAAAACAACACTAAAGCAAGACTAAACTCCAGTAACTGTTGTGATTAATATGGCTGGGTGATAATGAAATTCCAATTGGTTCCGCCATAAAAGCATAAGCGAATTCCCACTGAGACTTTTAAGTTATGGCGAATTGACTTGCGGTCCAAGATAAGGAGCGAACCCACTTGGTTAAAATTTCGAATGACACCCCACTAGGTTATCGCATTGTCACCGTTTTCATTATTTGCACTATTGAATTAGTATACATCAGCGATGTTGGCAAAATTCTACGGTCAGTCTTGCTTGCAAATTACCATGTTATAAATAATCTAATATCTAAATAACTCTTATAATCGAGGGTAAAATAAGTTATTTCTGTTCAAGATCGAGAAAATATTTTGATCCCGTCACGAAAAATGCAAGATCGTGTAGATTAGATTAAAATTTTAAATTTGTCATCAAATTCCTCGATTGGGTTTACTTTCGAATTCAATTGTTGTAGTTACTTAAAAACGGTAAAGTGCGGTTATATTAAAATTCCGGTGGCCTTACCGGCAAGGAAATTCAATAGTTTGATTAATTAAGCACAAAACACGAGACGACACAAGACATCGATTGACAAATGAACGGAACATTGATTAAATTTGAAGTTCTGAGATAAATCTCATTCTCTTCCCTTTAAAATTTCAGCCACAAGACAAAAACACTCAACAAAACACCACGACTAATACGAAATTCATTAGATGCGAACATAGAACACTGATTAAGTTAAATAATATCTCTATCCTGGTCAGACAGGCTACATATTACCAAACTAATGACTTGAAGGTTTAGAACACTGACACAACACAACACCACTGGACATAGATTTGCACCAAATATGATGTGCAAAATGAAAACATTGAATTAGTAGAAAGCTTGACCTTCAGTTCTACTCTCACTCATCATTGCTGTCATAGTCTGACTCGAAACCAACATCTTCACCATCGATTATACCGTCTTCGGGTTCACAGGAGGAATCCTGCACTATTAAACGCGGAATGTCCTTGTGTCCATACGGAAGGGTGTGGATTCCGTCATTGAGGACGAATCGTTTATCATCTGCTGGGGAAAGTGCGATTTTTCTGCACTTTATTGTTCTGATGCAATGGTCTCGGCTCTGCAATAGAACCATGTCCAGACGCTTATTCTCTTGGCCGAAAAGTGATTGATTGTAGTCTTCGTGTTCGAGATCCTTTTCCACAGCAGCTTTACCTGAACCTTTGCAGACATTTTTTTCTGGTTGTAGAGTCTTGGAACAGGATACTGTAAAGCTTGGGTCGACGACCAGTTTTACAGTATCCTGTTCCTGGACTCTACAACCAGCAAAAATCTAGTTATATCACCCTGTGAATAGAGACACAAGCAACGAGAATTGGAGTCGCGATTTCTTGTGCCGCCCTCTCCTTGCCCCTTTCCTGCGTTTATGACTCATCGCTGGAATGGACCGATATTGATTTTCTCACAACCATTGCTGACATTATGCAGTCGATTACGTACAGTTGCGAAGGTTCATTGTTTAGGCTACAAGGACACAATTTCTCGCAGCTAATTTTTGAATGCAGTGTACTCTATACTACAATTTATCCCTAGAGCGTAGTGGAGGGAGGCTGGAGCATCCAAATCATTGCATGGATTGCCTGTGCTCCCCCATCGGCAGTTTTCATTTGACTTCTTTTCTCTGAGATGCCGAAACGGATCAATACTTTCATTTGTAAATTACCCCAACTTTGGAATGGATGACATTAGCCTCAACGCCAGGTCCCTTTTCCAAAACAGCCACTATTGAGATTGGGAGAGTTCGACATAACTTGTTATTTGTAAGCTTTTTGAATAAGCCTCAAGTCGGAAACAAAAATAAGTTGGTAGTTGCGCTGACGGAAATTTGTCACGTCATAAAAGAACTGAATTATTTGTCGAATAAGATCTTGAAAATGTTCAACTGCTAACTTTATAGTGGCCGCGAGAACAATTTAATCGGTTTCAGTTTTTGTCAATTGGTTTATAGGTTTCATTTTTAGTTTTAATTGTATGATTCTTCACTTTTGTGTTTAAACCTTTACTCTGGGTTTTTTACACTTTGATCCTTGATTCATTGTTTTTGCTCTACTCCTTAGGTTTCGATCGTTATTGTCGCTTAACTTGAGGATATTTGCCTTCAAATCTCAGGATTCAGGTTTTAGTTGTTCACGAAACTCCTATCGGTAATTCCTGGTTGCGCAAATTGTTATCGGTAATCATCGTAGAACTCACCTTCAAACAAAAGGGCAATCATCCCAACGCATTGCGATTTCGGTCTGAGGTCAGCTAAAGACTATTTGAGGTCGACAATTGTCAGGACGGCCCCCGCCCCTCGCTCTTGTCCTCTAAACCCCATTATATATCTTCTCAGATTAATTATACTGTCAGTGTCCAACAGTGGCGGCGGAAAAAGATACTCATACATGTGTTTTCCCATTTAACTGTTGCCTCCGAAACTTTTTTTTCTTTCTTTTTACTCCTATGCATTTGGTAGAAATTAAAGCGCCAAATTGCAACGGAGCTTTCTAGAGTCGTCAGATTTTGACATTAGTGATGAAAGAGGATCTTTTATTTCTACAGAATGGAGTTTTTGCCAAAATCTCAAGAATGGAAATTTTCACATGTATGGGTAATCGTTTTCCGCCGTCAGTATACAAGACGGACCATGACCAACGCCTCGCGGTAGCTCCTTTGAAACGAGTAGTCAAGTTGGATGGAGCACCATTTTGTGTTGTGGCGCAGCAGGGTTGTTCAGAAGAAGGCATGAATCGGACAAATCCCAATTCAATGGCATGGTGTTTATGGGAACCGTGGCCCAGCCTGTTCGCAGAATGTCGTGCGTCCTTTCCTTGTTTTGCACTTTCGGTACACGTATGTATATTTGTAATCACAGTGCCGCACATCCAGGTATCTAATGCGACCTTTGAAATGCGTTGATACCAAACGAAAGATCTGTCGAAAGAACAAATAGACCAACAAATAGACCAAGAGATAATGCTGATAGCCAATCAACAAATTCCCCATCCCTATCATTTGCGCCGAATCAACAAATTCGCCAACCCCTATCATTTACACCGTAAAGTGAAGTGGGCAGCGGATATGGTCCGTTGAACTGTTTTGGCTCCAAATGCAGCACAATCGTACTATCTTATACGTAATATACAACTTCGCAAGCTCCATCATTTCGACAGCCGCAATGGAGTAAACACTTGATATTTGAGGTACTTTTTGTGGTTAAGGGAGAGACAGAAGCGAACCATTTGTGTGATAAAGTAGATAAAGACATCATAATCCAGCCCTATAAATAAAGTCGACAGCTGCGTCATTTCCACCGCAAAGTGAAATGGGGAGCGGATACTTAGTAACACTCTTTGGGGTTAAGGGACGGTCAAAAATGAAGACATACGTGCTTTAAAGTAACCCAATAGATACACCATCAAGTCCAACCAACAGCTTCACCAGCGCCCAATAAATATCACTGCAATCAGCATGAAGAGAGAATGGCGAAAAATGAGTTGACGATAACTTTTGTGAGTAACCCCCAGAAAATGAGAAACAGCGCCAAAAGTGGTAACCAAAAGTGGTTTTTGCAAGAGATTATGCAATTCGGTTTAATTTTTTTTTTGATAAATTTATCGAGAATGCTTAAATACGCTCCACGCGCACTCATTCTGGGATCACATGAGGCAGAAGAGGAAATTCCTTATCTTGCAAAAACGGACGGATCATTAGTCGTTGTTGATGCTAATCTATATAATCCCCGACTGGTCATCAGCGTCATCCTCTCTCCTCCGTTGAACAGCGAGATATGACCATGTGCCGATTATTCCAGAAACTGCAACAAATCTGTCCTCGTTCTCCCTTGAAAACATCTGATTTCACTTCAGTTCTGAAATCTCCAGAGCCATCTCCTCAATGTGCAGCAAAAAGGGTCCGGAGTTTGACAAAATTCCTAATCATATCGCAAATGCTTCCCTCGCGAACTTTTTGGAAATTCTTTTTTGAAACAAAAATGATTCTGAAATAATCCCGGATCACTGCAAAGAAATCCATATTTGATCTGTTCCCAAAAAGGCAATCTTATAACGACGTTAAGATTTTCAGAACAATTTCCTCATTTCTGATCTGCGGAAGATATTTGAGATGCGCAAAACTTATCCGTACCTAATCTGTGAAATCTCGGGCAAAGAAAGATATACCCACCCCAATCACAATGGATGACGGTAGGGAAAATCATGAGTCAAACTTAGCTCTATGAATTGGTTTTGATGTTGGTCAAACTTTGAGTGCGTAACGCACACCCATGCCATTGACCTGGCAAAAGCTTTCGACACTGTCGGCCGCGGAAATAGGTATAATCTAGTGTACTTGAGCGCAATTCTTGAAGACGTCGGAGGCTCTATTCCCGGCCCGTTGCTAAATCTTCTCCAATCTTTCCTCTATAGTCACTTGCCAACGCCATTGTCCATCGCAAATCCTCCTTTGCAGACCTCATGGCTTCGGGTATCCCCCAGGAGAGTGCACTGGGCCCGCTTCTATTATTTATTTGTTAATGATCTTTTCGATGTAGGTGTCCATTAAGCTTTATGCGGACTATAAAACAGGGTGATTCAGAAAGATGTGTCAAAAATTGAGTAGATGTTCTTCACGCCAATTCTCACAAAAATGAAAGATTGATTTTTTCGAAAACCCCTTCCTTCAGGGTTTTTTGCCCACAAAACGTTCCAGTTTTTGGAGAAAAAAGCCAGAAGGAGCGAGATTTTGGCAAATCATCTCTTTCATTTTTTATTTGTTTCATCCTGAGGAACCACATCCGCAATTTCATTCGTTTTGGATTACTTTTGTTATCGATATGCTTTTTTAAAGAGAGAGAACTTTTTCTTTCGACTACTCGCATGAAGGAATTACAAAACGACGAGTTGGTTGCAATCTTTCAACACGGACGAACATCAAGCAAATGTGCGGGCTTCTGTTACTGAATTAGTGGTATCTATTTGAATTATTTCCTGATGAGCAAATTGCTTGGTTTTGCATGTGGTGTGAGAATTGTCGCATACGGGGTGCCAACAAATGTCCGACAAAGAATTCTTCAGATTTCAGAACAAAAAACATTATTGTGACCATTTTTTCAAAACTGCAGTTCGCTATCGGCAACACTGCGTTCATTCCCGCCAGAAACTTACCTTTTCGAAAATTGTCCTCATCAGAACGCTGGAAATGTTCATCCCGACCATGTTTATCATGTATAGAGATTTCGCGTTCAGCAGCGCAAAGACCACGTTGCCCGCAAAATATCCCAGACAGCACAAAATAAGGACGCTCAATGGTTCCCGGTTATCGCCTGAATTTATAATGAATCTGAAAATGAAATAAAAGGGGAAATGCATGAGTTTTTTCCATGAAATAAATTACTGAGCTCACTGTCCGTTATCGATGTAAGAAAGCATTACAAATGTTCGGTTAAATTTCGGTCAAGTCCACTCACAAAGAACAGTCGCAAGAATGTGATAAAAATGAACTGACACAGTTGCGATGTATACAATTGCGGGTTTGTGGGTTGTAGATAGTTGTACCTGTGGAGTGCAGATAGCAACAGCAGAAGTGTGCGTCAGCGGAAAGTGGCAGTTCTTTTCAGGTTTGGTCCTGCCGACAAATTGTTGCGCGGATAGGTCCATCTGAGAAGCATTGTCGGCTGTTACGTTTCCATGCCGACACATATGCAAAAAGGACAGCTGTGCTGGTTGAACCTTACCTTGAAATCTCTGACGCTGTAAATAGCGCAGTAGTCAGCGAATAGAATCTGAGACGATAATGCTTCCGAAATTCTTCTCGTATCTTTTCAGTTCGGCTCGAACCATTATTAAGCTTCATCTTCCTTCCCAACAGGCAACATTTTGGAACGGCAAAATATGCAGAGGAGATCGACGAGTTTATCGGTAACACTCGAACTGGGTGCTCGCAGTCGAACGGGGTCACAGTCGAACGAACCTGCTTCAGAGCCTATGCGTGCTAGAATAATACTCCCTGTCCGCCGCAATGCGTGATGACTGATGATAGAGGCGTGAAGGCCATTTTGCCAGCTCACTGGATACGTATAAGTGATGTTTGTGTGATTTAGGCGGAAACAGCGTGGATTCCATCGGAAGCCATCTACCGTTAGCGCAGTTTTACACCTATGTGCTCGCGTGATAACCAAACTCACGAACCGATCAAACGTTCTCGGCGCAGGCAAGGTTTGCTGAACGCAAACGGCATTGCGAAGCAGCCAACTTGGTCAACGGCCACAACCGTCCGAAAAAAGCACTGTGGTCTTTTGTTACCGCTGACGCCCGCTGTTAGAATTGCGATTTAAAACGTTTTCTCATCGCATAAGTTCATATTCCATCACACGAATATGCTAAATATTTGCTCATACATGCTCATAAAATAGCCCCATATCTTCAGCAGCAAAGCCTCTCGCACCAACTGGCAGCAGACATCTGTCCCTCAAGAACATCTTTTTCAGTGATCGCTGGAAAAGAAGCGTCGTCACACAGAAAAGAATGTGGGTGCGAAAAACCTGAAAAGGTTTTATTTTGCCTCCCACTGAAAACCATTTTTAGTTTTTTTTTCGAAACCAAATTTCTGGATTTAAAGGAAAACTCAAAATATCGCGAAACCCAGATCGGCACATCAAGATACGAGCATTTGCCCCGTGGCACTCTCTATTTCGCAACAGTCAAAAAGCCGCTGCTCCATTCTTGCTTCTTCCTTGCATCTTTCGTCCTTGCATCATCCATCCTTGCATCCATCCTTTTTCTTTCATTTACGATTGAAAGTCACACAAGCCGACCATTTCAATTCTTGCAAATGCAATCCGAAAAAAAGATTTGATATCAGCTTGAACACTTTTGTTCTTTTTCTCATAAATTGTTTTGAAATACTTTGTGGATTCTCTCAAATACGCACCATTTAGTTTGGCATAAACGTCTTTGTTTTTCGCCCCAAACCACCTTGCTTGAGCATTTTTAGCAAGATATTAACAAACATTTTGTAAATATTTTACAATTTTGTGAGTTTTTAAATTTAAAAAAATATTAATTTTACGTATTTTTTAGAATTTGTCACAATTTTTCAAAATATTCTTTGGTTTTACAAAAAAAAACAAAAAAATGTCTTGAAAAACAATCTTTGTCTTTGCAAAAAAACCAAAAAAGAATGTTTTGAAAAACGCACATTGGATAGATCTAAAACTTTTTTTATTGTGAATAAAAACGTTCTGTGGGAATGTTTGGCGCCGAGGCTTCGACTCACCATGGACCTGTCTTCAATCAGCCAGCAAATAAATTGGCAGTCCAAAAATAGGTACCACCGTTTGGGTTTGCACAGTTGCAAGAGAAATTAGCTGCCATGATTTCACTGGTTGTGTCTTGTGTCCTCATGAGAATGGGACATTTTCAATGCAATGCTTTGTTATTTCGAATGCAGCGAGCACAGAGCAGGTGCCGCAAGTGACAAATTGCTCGTTCCGAATCTGTGCAGAGGCCGGGTGTGACCACGAAGCGCCAAAGCCAGCCATCTCTGCCTGCAAGTCGGACTTTTTGCACCACGTAACCATGAGCACTGCCAGCCTGTTGTGTTTCTCCGGAGTTGTGGTGGTTTGCATCATCGCGGCCCTTCAATACATTCGCTTCACTTTGTTTACCATGGTGATTTAGTCGCTGCGACCAAGTCCCGACACTGCCCACATGAGCCTCATGGTGTATACCAACGACACATAATAAAAATGGTGTATACAATGTGCTTTTCAACGCGCAACATGTCCGCAGGTCAGGTTGGTTTTGACACGACAACCATCTGCTCCAGAAAACTTATGGCAACTCCCAATTGTGATGAAACAGGCCCTGAATTGAAGCGAAAGACTTTTTCAGCCAAACAAGTTGACGATACATTACTGAGTACAAGGTGGTTTTTTTTAAAAGTATCACTGGTTTTCGGCTTTGCGGTGCAGTATTTTGGCCACGAGTTACTTTTTTGCTGCCACAGCACTAATGAACGGCGAAATTGCTCACGTGTAAACAAGCCTTAGAACACCTGCACATTTTGTCAGCTTCATGACCAACTGAAAGATTTTCATCAGCCTTTAATTTGAGGAGAAAAATGAGCATGGAATAAAAATAAAAAATTCCACTTCCAGAATGCATGACAGATCACCATCAATTAAACATGGCGTCACAGAAATCATTTGCGTAAAAAACCATAAAACAAAAGCATAAGTTCAAGGTTGAACTTTACCATTGGCATTTATCGGCGCGTTTTCAACTGCTGCATGTCAAGCCGCCGCCACTCCATTTCTGCAGCATCTGCCGCATAGGCTGCATTTCGAGCTGCCACATCCACCGCATCTTAAAGTGACGAAGTAGGAATTCTCTACTTTTTGGTGGTTTAATGTTCGAATCACGAGTACCTAATTCTTGCTTTCTTTCTTGCACTCACTCGGTTTTTGAGCGACTTTTTTTTCTTTGAACGACTGCGTAACAATGGCAGAAAACACGGCACGAGATGAGCGGATGCGGTAGCTGGAGATAGGGTTGATGATGCTGCGACTCAAGATGCGCGGCGGTAGTTGCCGATTGTAAAGTTCAACCAATTCCAACTTAGGCCTATTGAATTTTTACACATTTGTTTACAAATGGCGTGGCTCAGATTGCTGACTTGTGTGCTAATTTTTTTGCAAGGCTTTGTTTGGCCTTGCACCCTGCCCTGTGTTATGGCATCTGAATCACGTTGGCGCAACTTCAACACCGCCACCACAACGCCGTTGACAATAAGAATCTTTTCAGCAACAGGCAGAAATTTTGTTGAATTCTGCCCATTATGATTCTTTTTAACCAGTGAGTCGTGTTTTTAAAGTAAAATGGGCTAATTCGGTCAAAACGAGCTTATCATTCATTCTTTGAACTGAGAAGGGTTTATCGCAACACCCTGTGCTTTGCTCGAACCTCACTTTACTCAGTTCACTCAGGTGCAGACGCTTCGAGTTTTGGTCTGCATCCTCACCTGCATGCACGTGCGTTCAATGCGGAGATTCACTTCAAACTTGTCGCTGGCTTCGCGCGTGCTATGATTGGAGCGGAAAAATTAATGCAGCATTCATTGGCCGGTCAAATTGAACAACATTCATTGTGGAGAAGGTTTCCGACAGCCGAACACGTGCATCTGTGATATGGGCCCACTTGAAAACGCAAAATATTTCTTGTGGATGCAAGTTTGGAGTTCAAGCACGTTGTGCGAGCTTATGACTCACTAAGGAGCATTTACACGGTCGAACTCTGTTGTCGAATTTGTATGAAAAGGTGCTGTCGGTAAAAACGAGATTTTTGATGTGAGCTGACTGAAAACTGACAAGAGGGTTACTTTTAAAATATCCACTCTGTACTTACGTGAAGTAAATTGGAACTTAGGCCCTAAAAGCAATGTACCTTTTTATTGGGCCTCTGTGTGCCCTTCCCAGCTTTCTGTGGCTAAGCAGAAATCATAACGTACGCTACCTTCCACCAATGCGGGAACCAACTGGTCCAAGTTGGGTGAAGATTATCTCCAAGATGGACAAACACAAATGGGAATTTAGTCATGCGTGACAGTCCGCACGGATAAATTATTGTTGGTACGAATAAATTCGTGCCCTTTGTAAAGCAAAACTAAAAAACACCTGCCTGCAGGTGAGACTAATAAACAGGTATTGCTTTTAATATTAATTTTAAATGACTTACTTGATGAAGAATGGAGCCGCTAACATGAAAACATCGACTGCCGCCGTCAGGAGCAAGCTGCAAAGAATCCTTCCCCCAAACGTTTTCAATATGGGTCTCCACAGGGAATGCCCTTCATCTTCAACTCGTTTGCCGAATTCAAAATTATATTTCTTCCGTTTGTTCCCCAATACCGTAAAAGCCTTCCTGAAAAAGGGAATTAGAGCATAATGGAGCCCTTCTTAAAACAAGGCTCAACACATCTATGAAACGCGGCTCGGATTTTTAATTTTGTGAAAAAAACTGGCATGAAGCAGGTTGTGTCGTATGTCTCGAGTTTCGCACGATTTTTATTTTCTTAAAACACGACTCAAAACTGGAGACACGACTAAATAGAGTTGCGAGTTCGAGTCTTTTTATGTCAAAATATATTCGCAAGTCTGGTCCGATATCTGCGGGTAGCAGATACATGTAGTTTGATGAGCCTGCTTAAAAAACGTTTACCGACATCCTCAGGAGGAATTTCGTACAATATCTAAATTTAGCACAATTTTGGGAAGTCCATTCCTTTTCCGTCGTATACCATGGGTCCGTTTTTATCGTTTTAGGTGGAATTTGGTGTGAGGAATTTGTATCAATGCTTACTTTTTTTCTTCTCAAATTTATCGGTAGGTATTGAAATGGATGTTCAATGGTGACTTTATGGCATTAGTTACCAACAATACACGCAGATATCTCATTCAACGCAACCTGCTGCAAATGATGAGACATATACGAATGCAGAGCATTTTTAATTTTTTTTTAATTGAAATAGATCAACAGGGAAAATTGGCAACATTGTAGTCAACATTTCGAAAACGGCGGGTGATCATTATAAACCGAACACAATCAACAACCGAGCCGGGTAATACATACAATAACATGGAATAAAATCAACCAAAATTCGGATAAATCAAGTAGTAATAGATCATGACAATGCATCCGCAACATGAACCCACCAAAATACCTCATTCCACAATTCCAGACTGATACCTTCAGTAAATTCAAGTGTGGCTTGATTCAGAGAGGCAAATTCGGTGTTAAGTGTCGCGAAAGGGACTAATTTTTAATCCATGGCCAACAGGCAAGAGTGAGTTGAGAGGTAATAAGAACTAAGGCTGATTTGGCCTCGGACACATGCGAGAACACGCAGAATAGGCATGACTGCATGCGGGATGTAACGGCCAGTGTGCTAAAAATCCACCGCTGTCGCAAAGTGGTCTCCAAAAACGAAATGCCTCCAAAAAACAAAGTGCCTCTCAAAAAGGGCCTCCAAAAACCGCATTATCAAGTTTTAGCTCGATGGGTCATGCAAATTAATGCTTCCGAGGACGGAAGATGAAAAGCAAATACCTACGAGTGAAATGGATAGTTAAATTCCACTCACGGTTTTCTTTCCTGTTCTATCTTCCAGTGGTATTGGAACTTAACGAACAGCTCTTCACATGTGTCAACACTTTTGAGTTTGAACAAATTTCCAAAATTCAAATTGTTCTTGTGACCATTCCAGACCAAGCTATCAACCCACGATCTGGTCAACCGGGAGAAATAAGATGCATGATCATCTGGTGATGGTGAATACTGTGTGAAAACCAAGCGTGATCGTGTAAACAATGAATTTTCGCAAAAAAGAATAGCAACTTCTTATGTAGTGCAAACATCAAACATCGCATATTTGCATCGAGACTGCAATAGCAAGTGTGATTTTTGTGGCAACTTGCAGTCCACTATAAATTTATAGTCGCTTGCAAAAAAAGCGTCCAAAAACAAAGTTGCTTTAAATTTAATATTTTGGATGCAGCAGCCCGTTATGCCATATTGTTTTTGAGATATTTATTGATAAGCGTGCTTTGGCACAAAGATCAACACAATACTGGATGATAGCGCATGTTATGCTGTGGTCCGATTTTCTGTATAATATAGTCAACATGAAAAGACGAATAACAGGGAAGTTGGTACTACGTAATCCCGGATTGCAAGGAGGTTGAAGAAATGCTTAAACACGAAGCTTCGCCTTGTATTTCTTTTTTCAGCTTTCACTATGGACTGCTCTAAGGAGAAAACAACAATATGGGCCAATGTGCCCACGTGCGTGCCCAGCAAAATTAAATGGGAGTGTTTTCGAAATTTACTCGACAAAAATAAAATTCACCTGTCCTTCACATCTCTTCTTCGTGCAGTCCAAACCATGAAAGGTCGAGTTAGTTTGCGTGGGTTTACCCGGCCGCGAATTTGACCAATGTTTTTCTTTCCAGACCATGGCGAATTCCCCTTTGGGGCCAAAAAATGGGAACCCCAAAGGGA
>JASGXE010001930.1:0-16396 GCA_030068105.1 Sinentomon sp. SZTP_YWyxl
AGTTTATCGAACGACAGCAGAGGCACATTTGTCGATAAAGTTGGAACTGCTCTATCATAATTAATATGTCTGACGCTGATATCGTTTTTCGCCCCACGCCGGGCTCCTCTTGCAACCATTTCGACAACTCGAGCACCGTTGTTTTACCGAACGGGCCAGTCTCAAGAAATGCTGCCTCAACGTCTGCAATAGCCGATTTTTACAAGGGAGAAAATGTCCTGATCACGGGAGCAACGGGATTCATGGGAAAAGTTCTGGTTGAAAAACTGCTTCGATCTTGCCCCGACATTGGAATCATCTTTCTGCTTATGAGACCAAAATATGGTCGTGACGTCAAAACCAGATTGGAATCTATGACCAGCGCCAAGGTAAGATGTTAACAAAGCCTAATCGGTGTTATTTGTAGAATATTTTTGGATCAAATTAATGCCTTTTTCCTCTCTGTGTGTTGTTGCAATTTGAAACCCAGCGCATATTGTTTCTCGTAAAATTTTGACAAAAATTATAGATCCATTATAAAATCGCCTTTTGTCTATTTTCTGCACAAGGTGGATTTTTATCATTATGTTTTTTTCATTTAAACAATTCTGCCACATCCGTATAGTTCGTGGGAAAAACCAGTTGAGTAACGGTTGGATTTGCAGATTGGAATTATAGGTAACGCCTTGTCAGTTCTTCATTGGTTTGGATTTCGAAAATATAGGAAGATGGCATGGGAATTAAGAAAGCGGCTTACGACACTGATAAAAAAGGTGAAGTCTATTATGAGTTTTACGCTTACGGAGTGTATAGGCAAGGGCAAGCAAAGTTCGCATAAAAGACTGGAAACATAAGAATGACGGGCATTATTCGTCCGTAATGATTCGGGCAGCTCTCCTTTGAACCATTTCCACTTTGCGATATACCTATTCTTGTACTGTTGGGTCCCAGACGGCGCTTGCGTACTCCATTAAAGGTAATACAAGGGTCCGATATGCTAATTTTTTTGATTTTTGATGAGCACCTCATATTTCTTAAGACGAAACCCAGTGTCTTTTTGGCTCGATAGATAATGGAGTCGGCTTCGGATGAAATGCGAAAGAACACACTTTTATCCCATCCAATTATGAAGGTTGGCCACAACTATGTTCTCCATTTGCAACACGCTGAATGTTTGGGCAGGAGCTATACCTAAGTGACACACCATCCCACACAGTAGCTTATGGAGCACTGACCACAAACTGCGCACAGTTGAACACCCCGAATGTTTTCCTGAGCTGCTGATCCCTTACAGGATGAACTCTCTATACCATCCTGCAAGACAGTCCATCCTGTAAGGGATCACAGCTCATGAAAACATTCGGGGTGCTCAACTGTGCGCAGTTTGTGGTCAGTGCTCCATAAGCGACTCTGCGGTGTGTCACTTATAGGTTTAGCTCCTATGCCCAAACATTCAGCGTTGGAAATGGAAAACATAGTTGTGACTAACTGCATCTCCAAAATTGAACGGATTGGGTCAAACTCTGTGTTTATGGCGGAGCCCCAGCGGGTTCACGAAAGGGGTGTGGAGGCAGAACCCGTAAGAATTTGATTAACAACAGAGCCTATGTTGGCAATATTTGGAAATATTTCGGCACATGGCACATGAACGTGCAGCTGATGTGATGGGTAACTTTATCGTACCACCACCCAAAAGAAAAAATGCCGGGAAAATGTTCGGATTCCGGAACAGTTACGGGACGCAGATTTGCAGAAAGTTGGCGACCCAGAAAAAAGAATGCCGCTAAAATGGAACATTTGTAAACACGTAGAAACAGTGGCAGGATTGCTGTCCGGATGAGGGTCCCAGTTATAAGATCCAGGCAATAGTCCCGAACGACCGAACGATCGAACAATCGAACGACCGAAGGACCTTTCGACTGAACAAGCGAACTAACGAATAAACAAAAGACAAAATCCTTTCTGAGTCATCTGGAGCACTTCCTTGCAACAATAAATTGCTGAAAATTTTTATCCTGGATGTCTTTCCTCCACCATCTCAGTGAAAAAGTTCATGAATTAGCGGAAACGAACATCGTTTGAAAATGATCCAGTTTTTATGCGAGCAGCTTTTCTCTGGAGCATCTGTACTTGGGCGATACCACACTGGGTGAGGGAGTCCCAGGAAATACAAGCATACTCCAGAATGGGGAGCACAAGGTATATACAGTTGTGCAACTAATATCTTTTACACAAGTGATGGTGATAATGTGTCTCCAAGGGAGAATGGGAAGGAAAAGAAAACACCTATAGGGCCTAAACACATAGAATGGTTGCGGCAGTTTCAATCGGCTGATGTTCTATTGTGTAAGAGAGATCAAGAGTTACTCTGGGCCTGTGAAAAACCCATGGCTGTATATCATTACAAATAACCATCATTCTAAATAGACCATCCGTGCGTGAAGCCATCCGTGTTTGTGAAGCCGTGTAGAAAGAAACATTTTGGCGCTGGAATTTTTATTTTTAACTGCCCAAACAAGGCACCGCAGATGAATAACAGTGATGAACAGTGGTCAGCAAGAAGACATGCTTTCTGGTCAGCATTTCATGCTATAAGGGAAGTCACTTTCAGCACTTGTCTTTTATCCTCTGTTTCAAGTGATTCACTTTCCACAGGTTTATTTCGGCGAATTGCATTTCGGATCCGAATCAGGCAAAAACGTTTTAAAATACTCCCAGAATTGTTCACATTATCAGTAATGACTAATAATTTGTGTCTGCACTTTGCTGAAATCAGAAAATGCCGGATAGGAACCAATGAGATGGAATCCAAGAACCAGGGACACAGAAACCATCTAGAGAGAGACGGGAATCAGAGAGAATTACGAATAACCAGAGAGACGAAACCAGAAAGATGGGTCGGATAGGAACGGTAACGATTGGGCAGACAGCGACAAAACAGAAGCACAAGCCAGAACTGGAGTTGGCATCCGTGAAGACTCATCTTCGGTCTCGCCAACCAACTGTGACCTGAGACGGGGAGCCATGAGCCAAAATAATAACATTGCCCTGTATTTTTGCCAAAATGTCCTTACAGCACGTGCATCGAATATGTTGTCAAGCATCTCACTTGATTCGATAGACTTTGTTCCCCACTGTATTTGTTGAAGCGTCACTTCACGTACGAGTACCTATGGCCAAATTATTACCAAATCCCATTTTAACGCATTTTAAATCGACCGTTGTGGTGACGATGCTCTTTTTCCAGCTGGGACATGCTTTCTGTCTGCCTGGTTGCCGCAATTTTCTCAAATTGTTTTTTATTATTGAAAGAAAACCCATCAGCAATGTTTCAGCATGTTGTTGCGAACAATTATGAGGGAGAACCGCAATAATGGCATTTGATTACATGTGACTTTTTTTCATAATTTCAACTTGGAGGTAGGTACTTATCCACATGGGACTGACATCGTTTAGTCTAATACGAATGCGTCATGGAAAAATATGAATTCGATAACGCAAAGTCGGCCATTCTCGTTGATTACTTTGTGCTACTTCTGAAATTCCGAAAATTTAAAGATCTTTGGACGCAAATCCTCTTTCCTTTGATGACGGAGGAAATACCTTTTGCGAGATGTCGTTTGACCAGGTCTGTTTCAAAAATGTAAAAATTTGGCTCTGTGACATCCTCTCTGCACTGTTTCTTCTTCAATGGACATATAAACAAAAATTCCCGCCAATGACCTTTGTGCAGAGACCCTAGAGATCAAGATCAAGATCATGATCACGACCCTTATTTGTTGTTTCAACCCCTTGTCATAATGCTTTAAGGAAGAAGTGGAGTCACTCCGGGATCTTCGTGTTGCCAAACTGTGTGTTGCTGGATTGCGGCGTTTAAAGGGGGTATCATCTGCGGACAGAAGCGAAATACATGCGAGTTAATGGCGGACCGCGGTGCGATGCCCACAGAAAGTTCAATATTTCCTGAACAAACCCACGGATTTTGAAGTGGTTGCGTATGGTGCAAAGTTGAAAAATGAGCGCTTCCACACATGTATAATGATCCCAACCTTTCGTCGGGTAAAACTCCTAAATCATTCGAGTAACAAAAGTGCTAAAGTTTCGATGTTATAAAATTCCGGGTTCCTGCCAGGTATTTTCAAAGATTGTGCAATTTTTTCCGTTACAACATGGTTACCACCTGCGGAAACGTTGTAGAGGAAGCCTTCTAGTTTCCAAAAATTCCAAAATCGTTGAATTTGAACACTTGAACACCATTTGGCCATTTTATGAACAGAGCCAGCGCGACATAGCAGCATCGTTTTGTCTTTGAGCGGGGAAGAGGCCGCGGCTCCCAGGGATTTCAAGGGAGTCGCGGCCTCTTCCCCGCTCAAAGACAAAACGATACTGCCATGTCGCGCTGGCTCTGTTCATAAAATTGCCAAATGGTGTTCAAATTCAACGATTTTGGTATTTTTGGAAACCAGAAGGCTTCCTCTACAACTCTTCCGCAGGTGGTAACCATGTTGTAACGGAAAAAAAATTGCACAATCTTTGAAAATACCTGGCAGGAACCCGGAATTTTATAACATCGAAACTTGAGCACTTTTCTTTCTCGAATGATTTAGGAGTTTCACTCGACGAAAGGTTGGGATCATTATACATGTGTGGAAGCGCTCATTTTTCAGCTTTGCACCATATGCAACCACTTCAAAATCCGGGGGTTTGTTCAGGAAATATTGAAATTTCTGTGGGCATCGCACCGCGGTCCGCCATTCACCCGCATGTCTTCCTTTTTTATGGATGAACTGTTGAATGAACTGTTGTTTTATGGATGAACTGCTGATGAACTGTTAACGTTATGGATGAACTGTTGACGTGAGCGCCGCTCTACCGGCAGGCAACAGAGAATGATGACGCAACAATGCAATTTTCTCGGAGAGGATACACTATCTTGCTCCATTCGTCCTGCCCTTGTTGTTCAGCGTCCCTTTTGACAGACCTTGTCACATGAGGTCGTGACCTGGTTTTGAAACCATTTGTTGGTGATGTTTGTTTTTTCCTGCCACCCAAAGCTACAGTGACAAAAAAAAACATTTTTTGTGCCGTCGCAAACTCAATGGAATTTTTCGAGAAGAGCAATGGAGCTGTCCAATTCTGACGTTTGATAAACATTAATTGGAAAGAATTTAGAATATTTCAACTTCTTATTTTTCGGACGGAAGTGTGTCGCTATATTGGACCGGCCTCTCAAGGATGCAAGTGTGGAACATTCCTTTGCTCCAATTATGAAACAAATTGTTTCACAGGCGTGAGACCACCCAATCGGCACCTGTGGACATCCGCAGGCGTTTTCAATCACTTGTCCTCCTGAGGGAACTTGACACAAGACATAACTGAATCATCCATGCACCAAATATCAGTGTTCCTTTCCCGCTGCAAAAAAAGACTGGCATCCAAATGGGATTGCCGGCTTGGATGAATGAGATGTGATTCGATTTTTGTGAGCAAGCGACGTCATTCGGAGATTCGCATTTTTGGGTGTCCATGAAGATGGATCCATTTTCGTCATTCATACTATACTCGAATACCGCCAGGTGTCTTCCGCACTTTCGCTCACTGCTCCTTTGTTCAAACCAACTGTCTTTTTTGTTTTGTCTTTTGCAGACGCGAATGCGTCGTCTGCTAAGACAAAATGTTATTTTACCCGCAAACTGAAAACACAAGCCCTGTTTTTTTCGTCGATTTTCGTTGCAAATCGATAACTCGAACAATTTGCAATGGATTTAGCCCAAATTTGGAATTTTGCTATCATTTGCGGAAACGAAGAGCTGATTAATTTTTCTCTGCGATCGGTGAAAAAATGTGAAATTTTTATTCTATACGATTGTACAGTTTTATATAGACTTTGCGTTTTGCAAGATGTTAACTCGGAACAATGATCAAAAATTAAACCAAATTGGGATTTTTCAGTTATTTACGAAACCTCTGATTGGTTTGTCTATTCCGTCGGTTTAAAAATGTAAACATTTTATTCTGTGCAATAATGTCCTACACTGCCTCTCCAACCTCCACTGCCTTCTTCAAAGCTGTCGAATTCAACCACTTGCGAATAGGCGCATATTTGAGCATTTTAATCATCTAACAACTCATCATTGCGAAAAAAATAAAAAGACGATCACGGAAAATGGTCGCAACTTTTCAAAAAGAGGAAGCAATTCGACCGCTCATTTTTTTGTATTTATTCTGGCATCTTTTCACATTATCCGTCGGTCGCAAAACAAATAAAACGGTTTCCATGGCAACGTCAACCGGGTTTTCGACCTGAATCAAAGCTTCCGAAATTCTGCCGCCCTTCACCATCAGCCAGATTTTCTATTACCATTCACACTCAGCTTCAAAACAGCAGCCAATTTTTGATGGGTAGATTGGTGTTATGAAACTTTACCCTAGCAGCAGTGAATGTGGCCGCAACGTGGCATCACGGTGGCATTTCAGTTCTTCGGTTCTTTTCGGTGCCAGGAAAATTAATGGGTGGCATGCACGTGGCGGCAACGTTCTTTGGAACGCTTTAGTGTAAATTCACGTGGCGGCAACGTTGCGGCACGGTGGACATTTTTCGGTGGCACAGACGTGTCTGGGACCCGAATTGCCACCAAAAAGAAAAATGCTATATGGCAATATCCCATGCGGCCCAGGACGTATCGCAGTTCATCTTTTTACAGAGGCGATAGATATGACGTGATCTGAAATGCCACGAAATGTCACGCAATGCCACCGAAATGCCACCGTTTCGCAGTTCTTCTTTTACAATTGTAAAAGAAGAACTGCGAAGATCACGTCCTGCGACCATCACCTCTTAAGAGGCGATGGTCGCAGGACGTGATCTGAAATGCCACGTAATGCCACCGAAATGCCACCGTTTCGCAGTTCTTCTTTTACAATTGTAAAAGAAGAACTGCGAAGATCACGTCCTGCGACCATCGCCTCTCAAGAGGCGATGGTCGCAGGACGTGATCTGAAATGCCACGTAATGCCACCGAAATGCCACCGTTTCGCAGTTCTTCTTACAATTGTAAAAGAAGAACTGTGAAGATCACGTCCTGCGACCATCGCCTCTTAAGCCGGCGATGGTCGCAGGACGTGATCTGAAATGCCACGTAATGTCACCGAAATGCCACCGTCTTGCATGTTATAAGCCAGAAATAAAGTACTGCTTTTGTCGAAAACAGGATGGCTCAGTAGGTAGAGCATTAGTCTCACAGTCACGAGGTGCCTGGTTCGATTCCTCGTCGACGGTGATTTTTTCAGTGGCATCACGGAAAATCCACTGTGGTGGCCACGTGGGTGCCATGGTGCTGGCAACGTTATTTGGAGACGGCCATATCACGGTAATTCCACGTGGCCAAGGGACGTTGCTGCCACGGTTCTTGCCACCTAAATGGAACGTGGCGGCCACGCTCTCTGCTGCTAGGGTAATTTCTATCCACAACGCTCTTCCTTTTTCATTGCTGGGAAGCGTTCATCCAACTGCTAAATTGACTGCTATATTGAAGCGCTGATGGGTGTGAGTGGAAATTAGGTATACGGTCGTTTTCGTATATGTTACTTATCACTGCAACTCAAGAAGGTCGGTCACCCCTAGCCTTCGGCCAAGGCTAACCCTGACCTTTTTCCAGTGGTACCTACCCTATACAAAAACTGAAAAACTGGCTAACCCGTAAGCCATTACCTCGTGTTTTACCTAATGCGCTTCATGTGAATGTAGAAAACTTACGCAGCACACGTGTGTATTTTTGTTATCCTTGAATACATTGCAATCATTTTTTAGGTATTTCTCAAACAGGCGTTCTGTATATAGTTTCTATGCCTTCCCAGGAATTTTGGATCCCCACTGCTTCTCCCTCGGCACCCTGTCATATGACAGTTTGCGTGCAAAGAGCAGACAGAACAGAAACTGCAGTTCGGATGACATACGTTTTTGCTTGAAAACTTCCAACAGATATTTATAGAAACCCAATCATCATCAGAAATTCCTTACCGTTTTCATCGCACCAAATTTGACATGAATCACTCTCCTCATCCACGTATTTCCAGGGTTTCCCAAAAGTCACTTTAGAACCCTGGGAAAGTGGTTTTGAACAAACTGTGGGGGTATGGTGCGGAATTTGTTCGAATTCGAACTGAAAACACCTGCAGCAGGCGCCCTGCCAAATCTGAAACTGAAAT
The DNA here is from genome assembly GCA_030068105.1 of Sinentomon sp. SZTP_YWyxl. Taxonomy (NCBI): domain Eukaryota; kingdom Metazoa; phylum Arthropoda; class Protura; order Sinentomata; family Sinentomidae; genus Sinentomon; species Sinentomon sp. SZTP_YWyxl. The sequence goes on from JASGXE010001930.1 coordinate 8,188, forward strand.
CTGTTGAAATAGCCCCACAAGAGAAGATTGAAAACTAGCAAATAGCAGGGGTTGTCAAGTGCCTTTTGGGAAACGGTGTACAGTATTCCAAACATGGGCACTTTTTCATTTGTTCATTTGATTGTATTTTGCCAAAATTTCTGGTTATGCAGTTTTTACAATTGTGCTGGAAATCACTTCCAAAGTTACTACACTGCAAAAGACAAAACCATGGCTTCCCTGGAAGCGAACCTTTTAATCTTGTTTAGAACTTAAAAGAGAACAACGCACCCGCAATCGCGCATGTACTTTTTCATATTTTGGCAGTTCATTTTAGTCCCAGGCCGGCGTGGAGTGTGGACATGTCGAACACGTACCTTATAACTCTTTAGCCTTTGTCCATCAAGCAAAAACACCGAATCATGACATCACAATGAAAAATCGCAAAAGCTTCATGCGCAGGGTGCGTCCAGTGGGGCATTTGTTTCTTCAGCGCAATCGCTGTCCAAATGGCTGCTGTGCAGATGGGCTTGATCCGACCGTTTGAAACAAAAATTGGCGGAAACTCAAACGATCTCAATCTGCCAATGAATGTCTTCTGTGAAATGACGTGAAATCTGTTTTTAACTGTCAAAGGCTGCGCCCATATCATGGACAAATTGCACTAATTGCCTGTGCAATTGGGAATGCGGTTCAGCGCCAAAATTTCTTCAAACACACAACTTCAGGCCATGGCAGTTTTCCAGACAGATTTATTTTTATTTGTTTCGAGTCGACGGAAACGTCGCAAACCGTTGAAATTTTGACTCCTGTGTGCATTTCACTCTCTGAGAAAGAAGCATACCTACGCCATTTCACAACATTCACGTGTCATTGCTCCACAGTCAGACGATTCATTCTGACGACCAATGCTCAGCTTGCAAGTGTTTGTGATCATGTCGAACAGGACAGGACCCGGCCGCGTTTTTACAAACCCTGCCGCGACTTCAGATGGCTGAGAGCATTTTGCGCAAGAACGCTCGTTTGGGGCCCAATACTTGCAAGAAAAAAATATTTTTTTTCTTATCTAAAGGCAACTGAACCTGACCTCACCCTGTCCCCTCTCGAAAAAAGCAGTGCTCGCTGGGGGCCCGGGCATGCCATCTAAAGTCGCGGCAGGGTCTGTAAACTGGCGACCCGGCCTGTGGGCGTACGCCCTTCAAGTTTTCGCAAGTGTAGGGAGTAGCACATGCGTTTTTGCCCCTCTCCATTCCCAATTGAGTGCCTTCATCGTGTGCAGGCAGAACCACAGGCCCACCCTGTTGCGATTGCATTTGCCACAGTTTAATGAATTTTCTTATTTCCCGTCATGCACACACAGACGGAACGCCGACAACGTTTTTGAAAACTTTCGAGATATTGCTTGCTGATAAGCGGAGTCTAACCGCACCGCAGACTGCTTTCGAACACTGTTCGAAAGCAGAGCTATACGTCTCCTCACTGGACACGGCCACTTGCTTGCAGTTTTTTCGTTTCCATTTTCGCCGAACACCCTTTATAATCAAGAGGATATCAAGGGGGTTATCAAGTGAGGTCTGACCGAAAAAAGTTTCGAAAACTTTGCCAGCACATCGGAGAATTGAGACGGAAGATGGTTCCAGACTTCCCTTTCTTTGACATTGGCACAACAATGGCCTTCATCCAAGCGTCGTGAAAAGTTCGTGTACGAAAAAAGCACTCAAAGAGAGCGAGAAATTAGTCAACCAAATTGCAAGGATCTTGATTAATGTTCTTGGAATTCCATCAATGCCAGGCGAGTTTTTCAAAGACAATTTGAAAATACGTTTATGAATACGTCTCATGATTGCATGACTTAGAAATAAAAACAGGAGAATTTGAATTTGGCCCACTGACAAACAAGGATGCAGATAAGATTGTCGGGCAATAAAGGCAGATTAAGCAAAAGGCTATTGGAGAACATAAGGAAGGCTTAACAGAGAACATAAGGAAGGCTTAACAGAGTCAAAGTGAGATGTGAAGGTTCTGCTTGCCGAAAATTCCAAAAACGGGCGAAACGGTGCGAGAAGATATGGCAGAACTGATGAAGTTTGAAAAAAGTTTTTTGTTCAGCATGTGAATCTCGTCTTTAATTTGTTTGTCTTATAGACTTAATGAACTGAATGGGAATGGTTCAAAGGTAGGACTCAACCTAAGGTCCTAACTACTAGCAAAGAAAATCTGCTAACTCATTCTGTCAAACCATTTTTATATCTTCATTTGTTGAACCTTCTCTAGATAATTTTTGTGGCCCTTATTTTTGTTCTGAATCTGCTGTTGTTATAGAAACAGTTATAATCGCATTCATATAGGCTGAAATACAAGATATCGGAAGGGGAATGCTGAAATTCATCGGCTAAAATACAAAATTCCAAGCTGCTACCTTCTGTTTTCAGCAATTTTTTGCTGAAAATTTTTTAGACCTGCTTAGATATTGGGGACATTGGAGCATATTGGGACATTGGACATTGGGGACTTATGGGGACATGTTGGGCACTGGGGGAGATTCTGGGGACATCTCTTGGAAGACGTCACTTTTATTATTATTATTATTATTATTATTATTATTATTTACTAAATACTGCCGACAAAGGAAATGGTGGCAGACGACTAACAAGATTCTGAGTCAAAAATGTTAAAGACAAAAAAAAACAAGAACACGTCATAAAATAAAACAAAAGCACGGAAAATGGATCAAGGACAGGTGACTGGTCAAGGGCTGCAAGGTGCGATGCCCAGGGATGCCTTAGCCTTCACAATGGTAGGGGACACGCGGGAAAGGGAATTCCAGTCTCTTATAGTGCGGGGGAAGAAAGAATTAAAATACCGATTTGTGCTACAAATAGGGTATGTGAGAGCAACGCCATTGTCTGATCTGCGTTGGCTCGTTTTAATTGAATAGCACGATGGCATGGAAACGTTGCAAGAGTGGGTAACAATATCGCTTAATAGCTTAATTCTGCGCTCACGGCGGCGCTGGGCCAAAGGGGACAACCCAAGTTCCTTTAATAGACCGGACACACTAACATTGCGTTCGAAAGATCCCGTGATCATGCGCGCCGCTCTCCTTTGGATCATTTCCATCCTCGAAATATCGATCTGACAAGCAGGGTCCCACACTGCACACGCATATTCCAGAATTGGCAAAACAGAGGAAAAATAAGCTTTAAGTTTGGCACGGCGAGAAGAATAACGAATATTTCTTGAGACAAAACACAGGGCTTTGGTAGCTTTTTCGCAGGCAAAATTGATGTGATTTTTCCAGGTCAGATCATTGGAAATTGTGACTCCCATGTATTTAAAAACCGACACATTTTCGATTTTGGTGTTATTTATGAAGTACGCTGTTCCATTCAAGACATTCTTTGTGCGTCGGGTAAAAGTCATGGCCTTGGTTTTGGTTGGATTAACCTGCATTTCCCAGGCATCGCACCACGCGGAAACCCGGTTGAGGTCCGACTGCAACATTACTGTATCTTCAGGGGATGAGATTACTCTGTAGAGGACGACATCATCAGCAAATAAGCGGATGCCAGAAGTAAGGTCATGTGAGATGTCATTAATGTAAATTAGAAACAAAAGTGGGCCCAACACACTGCCCTGGGGGACACCAGAGGAGACGATTGACTCAGTAGAAGTGGCTGATTGCACTAACACCATTTGCGTCCTAGACTCTAAAAAACTGGCTAAGAGACTAAGGATTATTGGAGGGAAGCCTAGGCCCTGAACCTTGGACAGAAGTTTGTCATGGGGGACTAAATCGAATGCCTTGGTGAAGTCAAGGAAAATAGCATGGGAAGAGTGACCCATATCCAAGTTCTTACCTATTTCGTCGATCATTAAAAGGACCTGAGACTCACATGACATATTGTCTCGAAATCCAAACTGGTGCGGGTGGAGAATTTTATTGTCTGACAAAAATTTCCTGATGCAGGTAGCCAATATTTGTTCGAAGATTTTAGAGCAAATGCAAGTAAGGGAAATTGGCCGGTAACTTTCAGGCCTATTTGATGGCAAGCCTTTTTTCTTAATTGGGACCACCAAAGCTTTTTTCCAGTCCCGTGGCAGCTCGTCAAGTACCATTATTTGTGAAAAGAGGGGCGTAAGAATAACACTCATGGCGGGGGCAAGCCCTTTGAGAAAGCGGCCAGGCAAGCCATCGGGTCCCATGGCCTTCTTGGGATTGATATTGTTTAGAAGCTTCAGGACACCTACAGGTGAAATTCGGGGCAGGGTGATAGAAGACGTTGTCGGGGGAAGGGGAAAAGCACGTTTGACAGAAAAAACACTTGAAAAATAATTGTTTAGGACATTAGCAATCTCGCAAGGGTCCATTGATACAGTACCAGTCGGAGTGATCAAGGTCGGAACACCACTGCACTCCTTCAGTGATTTTAAATACTGCCAAAACTTCCTGCAATACTTGCCATCGAGGGTGTCATTGATGAATGAAGTCATTAGTACTGAATTTAGATCTGCGCATTTAGTTTGAAGCTGGCAATAGCTCATCCGATCAGAGTTTGAACCAGTTCGTCTCAGTTTGGCATGGGCGCGCCGTTTTGCTTGGAGTAACTTGTTCAACTTGTGATTTACCCAGGGAAATTTGGGATTGACTTTAAACCTTCTTACAGGAAGTGCTTTATAAAAAGACTTGAGGGTGTCCCTAATGGTTACCCAACTGTCATTGATGGTCCTGGCTTTTATTGATTTTTCGGTCAACAATGGGTTTGTGAGTAGGATATTATTCAAATTGGTCCAGTTGACTGTGGAATAATTTACAAATACCTTTGCGATCTTTTTGTTGTTTCTGTTGGGCTTGTTGGTCAGTGTTAGGACAACAGTTTCGTGATCGGCAATGCCAGGGGAAACATCAACTGAAACTCCCGACCACTGAAAATTAACCATTGCAATGTCGAGGAGGGATTTGGAAGTCGAAGTGATGCGAGTGGGTTGGTCTACAATTTGGTGAAAACCAAAAGTGTTCAAAATATTCTCCAAGCATTTATCGTTATTGTTTAGGGCCGCAGGCGGGACAGATGATCCGGGTTTCATGCAAAAGGCAAAAAAAATTGGGCAGTTAACGTCTCCACACACAAGAATTTTATGGCCAAGAGATACATGCGATCTAATTGAGTCGTAGAGGTCAAGTAGGATTTGGTCATTGGAGGGTAAATTCGGGGGCAAGTAAACAGCAGCCAGAAAAACATGATAGTGCTTTCCAAGGTTAAGGGAACACCATACAATTTCTAAGGGGCTGTCATCTCTTAAAAAAGACTCTGCAGGGAGACATTCAAGAGATTCATGAACGGACACCAAAACCCCTCCTCCCCGGCGCGTGCCGCGCCTGTCACACCTGAAAACCTGAAAATTATTTGGAAAGATCTCGGAACTGCACACGTCGGGCCGCAACCAGGTTTCCGTCAAAACCACGATACGAATTTTCAAAGAATTGACAAGAGACAAGAGATCAACACGCTTTTTGAGACACAAAATGGACTGACAATTAATAATGGCACATTTAAAACTAGTTAATGAAACTGTCCTGGCAATTGGTTGCTGATTGTTTGACAATTGTAGTTCCCGCCCACATTTGGAAACAGATGAGGAAATTACACCTGTGAAATGGGTAATGGTTGAAGATCCCACAGTCTGTTCAGGGATATCGACGGGAACAGAATTGGGCAAAAAATGAGGGCTCTCATCAAGCTCAATTGTTGGAAATTCGGACGCAGAAGATTGTGAGGGATCAGAGTTTGCGGCGACCAAATAACCCGAGTCAAAGGGCAACCCATGGTGAGACCCAGAATGAATTGAAAAATGACTGGCAGAGTGAGCTGATGCAAATTCATGCGAAGTACGTCCCTGGCTAAACCCTTCCATGCGCTTATCGTTGGCCATTTGAGTCAATGACAAAGTTGACACGGGAAGTGAAACAACATGCTGTGTGCAATCTGTCAAAAACAGCGCCGGCAAAACACACGGCAGCAGGCTGAAATGTGAACTTGGCCCGTTTTTGGGTTCAGAAAAGAAATAAAATGAGTTTGTTTGCGCGATAAACGAACGCCAATTCAGCCTACATAACGGAAAAAAGTTTGAAAAGGCAAAAAACAGGGTGTAACAAAATAACTGCGAATGAAATGAAGGACTTGCAGCGAAAAGCAAAGATAAATAAAAAGGATAAGCAAGTTCAAGCAGGTGTGGCCGAGAAAGAGTATGAGAAGAGTAAACTTTTGTGCCCATCTTTCCGAATGATATAAATCTAACCCGTCAAATTGTCGCCCAATCAGCCTTTGAGCATGCAGATACAGTTGTTCGAGAAAAATACCGACAAAATTCGTGGAGATGTTACTGATGGCAAAACAAATCGAAATTAATCAGTAAAGAAATTTTCTCCGAGTCTCCATTTCCATGTTATGCCCCCCAAAGTCCCACGAAATGGGTCGACAGGGGTATTCATGGGGGAGGTGAGATTTCATCGCAGAACCGTCAAATTTTCAGGACAGGTTCCACGGAACAAGCGAAACATAAAATGTTTTTCCTTGTTCCGTCGAATATCGCAACGTCAAACTCAATCGAATTTTTTCCTGAAATTACAAAATCAACAGGCTTTATTATCATTTCAAAATGTTTCCAGATATGTGATGGACATTTTTTTCATTTCGAACATTGTTTTTTACAGTTATTCGACCAGTTGAAATCTCAACGCCCTGAAGTTCTCTGCAAGCTACATCCTGTTGCAGGAGATGTCTTGCAACCGGGCCTTGGTCTCAGTGATTCCGATACAGATCTGCTGGCCAGATCGGTGTCTGTTGTATTCCATTCTGCCGCTACCGTCAAGTTTGACGAGCCACTCAAGTTATCTGTCTCGATGAATGTACAGGGAACGAAGAAAATTGTACAGCTCTGCCACAAGATGCACAAACTTAAGGTTAGTGAGGGCTGTTTTCAGCAAAAACTGCGCTGTTATCTTGGAATACTTATGCAAGGTTTTCAACGGAGAAAAATCGAATCGCCTATAGTTATAATGAGGAACCTATCCTGGAAGTTTTTCGGTGGTTTTCTGGATGACCCTGTGTGAGTGTCGGCTTTGATGTTTTAAAATAAAGGCGAACAAAATATAAAACTGCCTTTGCATGTATCTAATGATTATTGATTTTATTATTCTCATGAACTGCTTTGCTCTTTGCAAAGTTTGCATAACAAACTCCGCAGTAATGCAGTCTGTTCCTCTGTCGAAAGGAACATCCCTTAATCAGTGGAATGCCTGGGACTCCATCCTGATTGCGCTCTTATGTCATAAATGTGGAAACAGTACTCAAATATCCTGGAATATGCCAAAATTAAAAGACCTATAAACCACCAGATGCATTACCTCTGGAAACTCCGTTGGAATATAAGCTTGAAAATACTGTCTGCATGTGCCTGAGTTCCTTATATTCCGCAGAAGTTCGTCCTTCAGAATGACCACAGTAGCTCTATCTTTCTTGTTTTCCCCTGGAGAATCCCTCTTGCATATCCATGCATGAAGCATTTTCGATATCCTCTGTGCGAAACCTGTCCTTGCATAAGTTGTCAGCAGCTCTTTATCATTTCCCTATATATTCAGAGAAATGAATTTTAATATACCTGACACAAAACCTTTAGCATCACACTGGAATATTTCCGCGCCTGAGCAAGCATTGCAACAGGGCCCACACCTGAAATGTCCCCTGCAGAATATCCGCCACAAATATTCTGAAATTTTCTATATGTTTGAACATTTGAAACGAAGAAAATCGCTTTTCCTATTGGCGATTTTTTCATTTCTCATCGTTATTTTTCAGGCCGTTCCCAATTTCTGTAGTGTTTTTCGAGTTTTGCAGATAGAAAACAGTTCGGAAAGAGATTAGGTCATAATCCTCTTTTGGAAGACAGAGTCTCCGCCTCGAAATCCATACAATATTGCACAACACTGCAAACATGTGGATAGTTTTGTTACCATAATCGTCCGACCGGATCCAAATCTCAGTGAACATTGAGCAATAATAATTTTTGAACTGACTTATTAAAATATGATTCTCTTCTCAATGCATCTCTTCTACAGGTTCTCGTTCATGTTTCAACGGCGTATTGCAATTGCGACAAGGAAATGGTTACCGAAACCGTTTACAAGCCTCCAATTGATCCAAATCATCTGATAGACTGCATTGAGTGG
>JASGXE010001931.1:0-13960 GCA_030068105.1 Sinentomon sp. SZTP_YWyxl
CATAGTCAAAAGAGTTTAAAAAAAAATAAGTCACGATATAAAATCTTAATTCTACGAAAAGGTCAAAGTGACGGTTGGTCTAAGAATGCATGCGGATCGAGGTGCGAGACATACGAGCAAGCGAATTACAGATCAACGAGTTGCTGGCGGATAGGTTATTCCAATCAGTAATTGTGCGGGGGAAGAAGGAATGGAAGAAAACATTTTTCCTGCATAATGGAATGGTGAGACTTAAACCATTATCCGTACGTCTTTGTAGTGGTTTAAATTTGTAAGCAGAGGGAAGTGGATAGTCGACATCACTGGTGATAATGTCGCTGAACAGGTTAAGACGGTGCATCCTTCGGCGGCTCTCAAGGGTTGGAAGATCTAGGTCTTTAAGGATAGCAGTAACACTGAACTCCCTACAATATTTTTGGGTTATGACTCTTGCAGCACGTCTCTGTACAACCTCAAGCGCATCAATATCACCACGTTTATGGGGATCCCACGCAGCGCAGGCATACTCCAAAATTGGCAACACCAACATAACGTAAGCATGTTTTTTCTGTTTAATGGAAGCTAACTTTAGATTTCGCATGATATAACCAATTTTTGCGGTGGCCTTGCCAATGATGCAAGAAATATGAGGGCTCCATGAAAGATCATCACTCAAGGTTACACCCAGGTATGTGAAGGCTGATACCACTTCCAAAGGTTTGCCTGAAATAGTGTAGTTAGTATCAGAATTGCGACCACGGGTTCCAAACAAGACAACTTTGGACTTCTCCGCATTAATGCGCATGCCCCATGTCTCGCACCACGAAAAAATGAGATCGAGTTCAGATTGCAATAGTGCACTTTCAAGTGGGCTAGTGACGGGCCTATTTATTATTTATTTATTTATTTATTGTACATAAGGCTGCAAAATGGCAGCAACAACATTCGCTACAAGAACAATCGTGCCACAGGCATTCGTCAAATAAGTAACTAAAAGATAATAGGACGACCACTATTCATTTTAAGGATTGCTTTCTCGCACAGAGTGTTTCCCACGCCCTTGGAAATATCATGCCTCATCCCGCGATTGTGTCAGGCTTGGTTTAATTTAATGCATGATGCACTGACTGCTCGAACTATGTCGGTTCTGAGATCAAAATTGGCAGGTAGACTATTCCATTCTCTAACTGTGCGAGGGAAGAAAGAATCTAGGAGAATTTTCGGCTTGATCAAAGGGTAATCAATGATGAAGCTATGAGTATTGCGCCTGGGTGTTACACGGGGAGTGAACATGCACGGGAGGCCAATACGACATTTTCCCTTGAAGATATTTTGATAATGGTTAGCCTTCTGATTTTCCGTCTAACGGTGAGTGGACAAAGACCAAGATTCTCAGCCCGATTCTTTATGCTTGTATACGGGGAAAAGTCGTTGGTAATAAATCTTATGGCAAGTTTTTGGACTTTTTCCAGTGCCTCAATGTGTGACTTTAGAGTTGGGTCCCAAACACTGCACGCATATTCCAAAATGGGGAGCACACATGTCCGATAGGCATTGAGTTTAACCTCTTCAGTGGAGTTTTTTAGGTTTCTCATTGCCACTCCCAGAGACCTTTTGGCTATATAAATTACTATATAAACCTTTTGGCCTATAAATTACTATGTCGTCTGCAAAAAGTCGGGCATTTGATGTATGGGCAACAATATCATTAATGAAAATGAGGAATAGAAGCGGGCCTATTACACTTCCCTGTGGAACTCCAGAGCAAACGGCAGCCGAGCCAGATAAAGCTCCTTGGACAGATACCTGCTGGGATCTACCACTCAAAAATGACGAAATTATGTCTATGATATTTTGCGGAAACATCAGGGCACGAATCTTTTTCATAAGTTTGGAATGAGAAACCATGTCGAAAGCCTTGGTCAAGTCAAGGAAAATTGCATGCATTGGTACACACCCGTCTAGTGACCTGGCAACCTCATCGACAAAAAGAACCAGCTGCGCCTCACATGATCGTTTAGATCTAAATCCAAATTGGTTGTGATGAAAAAAACCATTTCTGTTCAAATAACTTGAAATATGCGTACAGAGAATTTTTTCAAAAAGTTTTGAGCAAATTGACGTCAGGGAAATAGGACGATAACCACTTTTGTTTGGATTCCTGTTTCTTGGATTCCCGTTTCTTGGACGAAAATCGTCCCGTTTCTTGGATTCGATTCCCGTGTCTTGGATTCCCATTCCTTGGATTCCCGTTTCTTGGACGAAAATCGTCCCGTTTCTTGGATTCAATTCCCGTGTCTTGGATTTCCATTCCTTGAATTCCCGTTTCTTGGACGAAAATCGTCCCGTTTCTTGGATTGGATTCCTGTGTGTTGGAATCCCATTCCTTGGATTTTCCCGTTTCTTGGACGAAAATCGTCCCGTTTCATGGATTGGATTCCCGTTTCTTGGACAAAAATCGTCCCGTTTCTTGGATTCCCGTTTCTTGGATCCCCGCTTTATGGATTCCACTTTTGTTTGGATTCCTGTTTCTTGGATTCCCGTTTCTTGGACGAAAATCGTCCCGTTTCTTGGATTGGATTCCTGTGTCTTGGAATCCCAATCCTTGGATTTTCCCGTTTCTTGGACGAAAATCGTCCCGTTACATGGATTGGATTCCCGTTTCTCGAACAAAAATCGTCCCGTTTCTTGGATTCCCGTTTCTTGGATTCCCGCTTTATGGATTCCACTTTTGTTTGGATTCCCGTTTCTTGGATTCCCGTTGCGTTTGGATTCCCGTTTATTTTGGATTTCCGTTTCTTGGATTGCCTTTTCCGACAAATGCGTTTCCAAAGCAAAGTGACAGCACTCTTGAAGTCTGCGAAAGCTAAAGTTAGGTTCCATTAAACAGAAACAACTGCTTACGTTATGTTGTGTTGCCAATTTTGAGTATGCCTGCGCTGCGTGGGATCCCCATAAACGTGGTGATATTGATGCCTTGAGGTTTTACAGAGACGTGCTGCAAGAGTCATAACCCAAAAATTTGTAGGAGTTCAGTTCAGTGTTTACTGCTATCCTTAAAGACCTAGATATTCCAACCCTTGAGAGCCGCCGAAGGATGCACCGCCTTTGCATGTTCAGCGACATTATCACCAGTGATGTCGACTATCCACTTCCCTCTGCTTACAAATTTAAACCACTACAAAGACGTACGGATAATGGTTTAAGTCTCACCATTCCATTATGCAGGAAAAATGTTTTCTTCCATTCCTTCTTCCCCCGCACAATTACTGATTGGAATAACCTATCCGCCAGCAACTCGTTGATCTGTAATTCGCTTGCTCGTATGTCTCGCACCTCGATCCGCATGCATTCTTAGACCAACCGTCACTTTGACCTTTTCGTAGAATTAAGATTTTATATCGTGACTTATTTTTTTTTAAACTCTTTTGACTATGCTTTGCGTACTTTCAATGTTTGTGCTGTTACAGTGCCTAACCAATTGCCACTGTTTTTGTGAATAAATAATAATAATAATAAAATAATAAAAGGAATCTAAGAAACGGACTAGCGCTGAGATTACCCGCATTATTTAAGATTACTTTTTTATGTAGCACCCAGTACATATGGTATCAATCAACTGGTCATTCAGATGATCTCGTAATTCCACGATGACCTCTGACCTGCTTATAATGGGATGCCATGAATTGGAACAGACCAACCAAGTAATTTCAATCGTTCTTTGGCTCCATCCTGGCAGTTTCTCCAAACTCGTCGCTTTGAGAATGACTGTTCCCCCAGATCAGCAAATTTTTCCTCTCCTTTTTTAAATAATCTGAAGAAAAATGTGGAAGGTTCCGTCATTGGCAGGCAACAGGGTTTCATAGAAAAAAGGCAGATTGGAGATTTGAGACCACTTAGGTATGCCTCCCTATTTCTCTGTATCTCCTCTCCCTCTCTCCTTCTTCCTCTCCTAGCCTCTCTCTCCCTTCCTCCCTCTTTCTCTCTGTCTCTGTCTCTCTCTCCCTCGCCTATTCTGTCTGTCTCCCTCCCTCTCCTCTCGCCTCATTTTTGTCTCTCCCTCCCTCTCCTCCTCACTCACCCTCCCTCCTCTCCCTCCTCTCCTTCTCCTCCTCCTCCTCCCCTCTCCCTTTCACTCATTCTCTCGCAATCTCTCTAACTCTCTCCCCTTCCCTCCCCCTCGCTCTTCCCATCTCTCTCTCCCACGCTCCCCTCTCCCTCCCTCTTTCTTACTCACTCTCTACCTCTCACTCTGCTCCCTATCTCTCCCTCAGTGAGCTACCCATTTTCGATTTTTTCAGTATCAAAGAAATTTTTTTCACGCGGTCATATTTACCCTTCCGTTCTTCCTGTGACACTTTTTCCCGTGGCTTTTTTTCCCGCACGGTGTAGTTTTTACGCGAGCAACTGGTTCCATTGTTAATCTAAAGCCTCTATTTCCGCTGACCTATTCAAACAAACCCTCTGTTTTTTGCGCTAGAATCTTTGGCTTTGCTCACATGCAGTTCCTATGAGTTCATTTTTAGTTCCGTTAATCGGCGAGTACAGGGTCAACCAGATATCTCTCACCGAAGTGTCGATGATGGTGCTGATGTAATTAATGTTTATTGTTGCCTCCGAATTTTTTTATCTTTTTCTCTTATGCAGGCGGTAGAAATTAAAGCGTCAGATTGGGACTGGGGACTGGGATAGAACGGACTGAGGCAATGAGACTGAAGCAGAATTTTTTTGTCGGCCTCTGTCCACATCTGCCGCAGTCCCATACTGCCTCTGTCCCATTCTGCCTCAGTCCCATTATACCTCAGTCCCATTCTGCCTCAGTCTCATTCTGTCACAGTCCCATTCTGCCTCTGTCCCATTCTGTCTCAATCCCATTCTGCCTCTGTCCCATTCTGCCTCAGTCCCATTCTGCCTGAGATCCCATTCTGCCTCTGTCCCATTTTGCCGAATTCCCATTCTGCCTCTGTCCCATTCTTTCTCAGTCCCATTCTGCCTCCGTCCCATTCTGCCTCAGTCTCATTCTACCCCAGTCCCACTCTGCCTCTGTTCCATTCTGCATCATTCCCATTCTGCCTCTGTCCCATTCTGTCACAGTCCCACTCTGCCTCTGTCCCATTCTGCCTCAGTCCCATTCTGCCTCTGTCCCATTCTGTCACAGTCCCATTCTGCCTCAATCCCATTCTGCCTCAGTCCATTCTGCCTCAGTCCCATTCTGCCTCTGTCCCATTCTGCCTCTGTGCCATTCTGCCTCAGTCCCATTCTGCCTCAATCCCATTCTGCCTCTGTCCCATTCTGCCTCTGTGCCATTCTGCCTCTGTCCTATTCTGCCTCAGTGCCATTCTGCTTCTGTCCCATTCTGCCTAAGTGCCATCCGGCCTCAGTCCCATTCTGCCTCTGTCCCATTCTGCCTCTGTCCCATTCTACCTCTGTCCAATTCTGCCTCAGTCCCTTTCTACCCCAGTCCCATTCTATCTCAGTCCCATTCTGCCTCAGTCCCATTCTGCCTCTGTCCCATTCTGCCTCTGTCCCATTCTGCCCCAGTCCCATTCTACTTAAGTCCAATTCTACCCCAGTCCCATTCTGTCTCAGTCCCATTCTGCCTCAGTCCCATTCTGCTTCAGTCCCATTCCACCTCAGTCCATTCTATCTTTGTCACTGGTCCCGCCTGATTTTAACAGAGCTTCCTGGAGATGTCAGATTTTGACCTCGGTTATGAAAGAGGATCTTTAATTTCTGCAGCATGGGGTTGTTGCTAAAATCTGAGCAGTGCAGTAATTTTTCACATCATGAGAAAGGTAATTCAGTCGACATAAAAGTATGAGCAACAATTGTCTCGAGGTTGAAGTAAATGGAGTAAGAAACCCAAAAAGCATGTGAAATTTTAACGGCACACATTTGCTCTTGTGCTTTGGTGAGGGATACGGCGAAGTTCTCGGCCGTGTTAACCGGATTGCAACTCACCCTCAACAGCTAATCAACAGCTAATTCAGTGAATAGATTTGTGTTGTGAAAATTTCATTTCTATGCACAAGACTTGTTCCATTTCCATTGTTGCATTGAAAGATGCATCCGTCTGTTGAATTGGCTCTATTGAGTTGGACCCATGAGGGTGAGTTGCAATGGGGAATACGGCCGATAGTTTTTTGTGTCCAGCTCTGTTGGATTCGAGTCAACGCATTCCCTCCATGGCACCACGAGGCGCTGAAACTGCCGAAAATTTCCTGCCGTCAGCGAAATTTTGCAGATGAACTTGACAACTGGAAAAAGGCAACTGTGCATTTTTACCGCAGCAAATCGTCCTTTCCCAGCTGGGGTCAAGCCAGGTCAAACCCAATTAATCATGGCCTCTCGTGACTATTTGCTGAGAGTGGTCGCGTTGCTTATCCTAGGATGGAAGGGCGGATCATGGGGTATAAAACGAGCTGATGTCCTGAATTTACCGTTAATCTGTCTAACGACACATCCCACTCATTGCAGTGCTTGTGAGTTGGACAGCCAAAGTGCGTTGTGTGTTGAATTCGTCGAATTTGTTGTTGGTTGAAAAGTGGACGAAATTGGCAGCTGATATCTCTTCAGGGCCTAGTCGTTTCACTTTTTCTTTTAGAAGGGTGACAGAATCATGAAGATCGCTCTGGTGTTGCTGGCCTTCGCCGGTAAGTTCTCCTTGGAATAGGAGTGTCTTAAAACTATCCTTTAGCCAAGGCATCACCGTATCAAGAGGCTTGTCGCTAATGTTCGGTTCTCACTACGAAAGGCAGAAACAGGTTTTGTAGTGGTCGAATTTATGTACCTACTCATAAAACATGCAAAAATTGCGACCATTCAGATTTTGGTAAAAAATCCATGCTGCAGAAATTGAAGTTCCTCTTTTTTTTCACGGAGGTAAAAATCTGACATCTCCAGAAAGCAATGTTGAAATCTGACACTTTAATTTCTACCGCCATGCATAAGAGTAAAAAGAAAGAAAAAAAGTTTCGGAGGCAACAGTTATAACTTGGAAAAACACATGTATGGGTGCATTAATTCCCCCTCCACTTTTCTCATACATGTGTTTTTCCCATTTAACTGTTGCCTTCGAAACTATTTTCTTTCTTTTAATTCTTATGACGCGGTAGAAATTAAAGCGCCAGATTGCAACAAGGCTTTCTACAGGTGTCAGATTTTGACCTTCCTTGTAAAAGAGGATCTTTTATTTCTGCAGCCATGGATTTTTTACTGATGTCCGAACAGTCGCAATTTTTACATGTATGAGTGCATTAATTACGCCGCCATTTTACTCGGTTACTTCGACAACAGTCGGTTGATCTCGCTTCCACATGAATACATATTCAAAGACGCTTTGGCGTCCGGTAAGAGCGCCGCCACCAGAAGCGGAAAATATCTGAACTGACATCCCGCACTCTAGATGAAGTTACATTTCACCGTCACCGAAATAACATGCCTGGTGTTGCAGTGACGCCCAGCTTGAACGAGGGATGCCGAATTGGGGAGCCTGTTCTGAACGGTTGCAGTTCGGAATACCTGCCGACATTTGAAAAATACTGAACTGGACGAGTTTTCACACACGCTCAAGTGGCCAAAATAGGATAGGAAGTAGAGGACGAAGTGGGTAGGGTAGGATAGGTTAGGAAAGGTGTGTTAGGGTAGGTTTGGTTGGGTTAGGTCAGGTTTGGTTGGGTTTAGTTAGCTTTAAGTATATCAGAGAGCAATGGTGATAACTCGTTCAGTTCAATGTCGGCCGGTATTCCGAACTGTTACCTTCTGAACTGCCTTAGAATTTCACCTCCAGCAGCTTTTCTGCAATTCCAGTTTTCAAAATTCGTTGCGAATTTCTAAAGTGCATGTCTGCATCACAGCAGATTGTATACACTCTAAACATAGGTTTCGGTATGGATCACCTCATGGGAACACCTTTTCAACATGGGCTTAGATGGGAGTTTTCTCTCGGAACATTATTTGGAACACGTATTGTGTTCTTGGGGCACCATTTTCCTGTCACAAATTTGGAACACATGCTCAGTGATTTGGAACACTCTAAGTGTTCCAAATAATATGCTACAAATTTGTGACAGGAAAATGGTGCTCCAAGAACACAATACGTGTTCCAAATAATGTCCCGAGAGAACTCCCCATCTAAGCCCATGTTGAAAAGGTGTTCCCATGAGGTGATCCATACCGAAAACTCAGGTTTAGAGTGTAAGATCAACGCATCATTCTCGCCTTTCTAACCAACCTCCTTAACTCGCTGCTTTCACCAGAGATATCATCTTTCCGGGGATTTCTGTTGGGTTCCGATGGATCAAACTTAACTTAGTTCTGGGAAATTCCCGATGATTCTATCGCACTTTCTCAAAGTAGTTCAGCATCAATGAATCAGTCTTCAATCATGAATTTTCACCAATTGAAATGACTGGGTGCTCAAACAGTCAGTTCGACGAATGCCACTGTCTTTTACCGCAGCAAGTACCTACAGGTGTAATACTTTATTTTAAATGCATATTTTTCTTTTTCTTCATTTGCAGGCTTGGCAGCGGGGGACTCGTCCCAGGGCCAGGGTCAACACGGTTAGTGAGACACGTTTCAGGTAGATGTTGAAATTAATTAACCAACATGAGACGGTTTTGCAGATCACATGGGGCGTAAAAGTTTGGCTACAGGTCCGAAAAGTGGGGTAGCTCTGCTGGTAAGAGCTGTTAACCGAGAGGTCGTGAGTTCGAACCCAGCAAAACCGTGATTTTTTACAGAAAAATGGGAAACGAAATAATTCAAACATTTTGGTATTGGAATGACCACCCCCTTCCTGTGCAGTTTGATTTTTTTTTTTATTTTTTTTATTTGTTTTTATTTGCTACCTCTTCGAGGTTGCCACGTAGGTTTCTCCGAAGGTTGCGAAAGGGTCCAGATGCGTAGACTAAAGGAGGCATTGTGAGAATTTTAAGGAAATATTTCTTTTTATTGTCATTGATTTCCCATACAGAATCTTTAAAAAATACCGGGCCATCGTGTGCGGATTTTTCACTTGGCCAGAATTTTTTCGACCAGAAACTCGGCCAAAAATACGAAATTTCTAGAATTTTGAACAAGCTAGGAATGGAAAAAGCCAAAATTAGAGAAATCGTATGTGCCGCAAAACGATTGTTTTGAAGGAACGAGTTTTTGCGGTGCTTTTTGCGGCGCGAGAGAATAAGAATTACTCCGCCCGTGCTAGAAATTCTGAAAAAAAAAAAATTCTTTCTCCCGCCTCTGCTATACCCTCCGCAGGATGGAAGCAAGGTCAGGAATACATCTACTCGACCAAGTTGCAGGTGCTGACAGGAGTCCCACAGTTGAAAAACCAATTCGCAGGATTCCAGACCAAACTTCAACTCCTGGTGCAAGTCAAGGACAAACACACCCTCGCAGTCAAGGTAAGCGACATTTTGCGAAAAACATTTTCTCGATAATTGAGGTCAAACATGTTACACGCCATTTTTTTACAAAAACTGCATTTTAAATTTTTTTTTTGTTTTTGCTGAAAATCTCCTTTGACCTTTGTCTTCTTTGCCCCTCAAATCGCCACTTTAGTCGCGTCACAATGGACAGATTTTTGCATCAAATTTTTCTAGATCGTCCGTCCAAAACAGATTGTCACTTGCAACAATGTGCACGGGAAAACATTGGAGCATTGACCATTGCCCATTGTTGCAAGTGACAATCTGTCTTGTACAGATGATCTAAAAAAGTGATGATGGAAAAAACCTGACCATTCTGACGCGGCTTTGGGCACCAAAGGCCGATTTCGGTCCTGCTCAGCGTCGTATTGCTTGTAGACCAGATGGGGCCCACAGGTGGGGTTCAACCGTCAAAAAATTCTCTACCTTACACATCATTTCAACATTGGCGAATGTTCTCCATGGTTTAGCTGTCCTGCACATCAAAACAAAATGTGAAATTCCCAAGGATCCTGATGCTAAAACAGTGTTTTGATGAAACAGGGTGTAAAGAAGAAAAACCAACATGGTTGAAACGAGTGAATGAATGACACATCATTTGGGGTTTCAACCATATTCATTTATTGCCTGTGTTGTGCACTGGTCATTCGCGCGCCTGTACCAAATGTTGCCCAATATTGGAAACGACCAACGACCAACAATGCTGATGCCCGATTGTTGGTGATGCCCAATATTGGGGATGGTCCAAACCTGGTGTCAACTTCCAATTTGGAAATGGCTATAACACTGCAGATTCTCAATTATCGCATGTTGGTGATGCCCAATTATTGGTGATGCCTAATTGTTGTTGATGCCAAATTCTTGGCGATGCCCAATATTTGGTGATGCCAAATTCTTGGTGATGACCAATTGTTGTTGATGCCAAATTCTTGGTGATGCCAAATTGTTGGTGATGACCAACTGTTGGTGATGCTCAATTGTTAGCGTTGCCCACAATTACTGTCGATACCGAATTGTTGGTAATGCACAATCGTTGGTGATCTCTAATTGTTGGTGATACCCAACAATGGGAATCAACAATGGTTGTTACCCGAGATTGTGATTTTCAATATTACTTTCTGCGCTTTATGGGACATTTCCAAAAACTCATTTTCATTTTTTTTTCTGCTCTGTTTCTAGCAACAGTAAAATTTTCATGCAATTTTGTTTCGTTGACTGTTCCAGCGATTGTTTCCGTTCACTCAGTCAACTTTTTTCCTCTTTCTTTCCCAGGCCAAAAACGTCCGTTTGGGTGAAATCAATTCGGTCATCCCAGAGGGTGGCCTGTCCCAGGACATTGATTTCAAGCCCTCACAGGATGCCAAGGAGGCCCACCATCTGGAGAGGCCAATCTTGGTCAACATCGATAAGGGAACCGTAAGTACTTTCTCGTTACTTGGTACTGGGCAGTAATCGGTCAGTAATTCACTTTTGGCTATAAAATTGCTGTGTATTGTCGGCCAATATGATCTTACACCTTGTTCCATTTGAAGATATAAACTGAGAATGCTTCACACTCTTACATCTAAATACGCAGAAAAATTTTAATTTCTATGCCGAGAATGAAGTTTTCGACCGAGTTTTCATTGTTGAAAGAATTCTGAATTCACTTTGAGCACACTTGGGAGCATGCTTAGCTCATATGTTCAAGTGGAATGAGGAATCCTTCATTCCATTGAATAACCATATGCTCGCAATTGAAGCCTGTCTTCCCATTGGAAATTGCCGATGTATAGTAGAGACAAAATTAATGTTCCCATGCTATGCATGTGATTTTCCCATTTAACTGTTGCTTCCGAAGCTCTTTTTCCTTTCTGACATACGGGTGGTAGAGATGAAATCGCCAGATTACAACAAAGCTTTCTATAGATGTGTCAGATTTTGACCTCGGTTGAAAAAGAGGATCTTTAATTTTTGCAGCATGGAGTTTTTGTTAAAATCTGAACAATCGCGTTTCAGATTAAAATATACATAAGATTAGAAAAAAACCCAAGGAAACAAAATTTGCGCTGAGCCGTCCAATTTCTGTCCCTTGGCAACGATGAGCACAAGAACCAGCCACACGGAAAATGTGCGTTTTTGCCGCGTTTAGGTCTTTGTGGGTGCGGCCTTTGTCTGTTGGTACCCATATGCGGGACGAACTCTGCAAAAACCAGTTGTTTTGCACTGGTGCGTTTTTTATGAACCACCCTGTATAATGTAATGAAATCACATTTTTTCTAGGTCAAGTCGCTGATCGTAGATGGTAGTTCGCCACCAGAGGTGATCAACGTTCAGAAAGCCCTTATCAACGCTCTCCAAATCGATCTCCAAGGCAGACGTGCAATTGATGACGAGGACTCCAAGACAGCGAGGATCCTTGAGAAGCTGATTGGTTCGTCAAGGAGCAGGCAGAACAAGGACAACGATGAAAGGACAATCTTTTCCACCATGGAGGTAAGTATCCCAAGGATGGTACCTACAGCGAGCGTCAACCGGAAGGTAAAAAGTATCCCAAGGATGTACACCGAGCGTAAGCCGGGAGGTAAAAGACGAAAATGGCTTTTGGATGGGATTTAGAATATGGCAGGCCGTCAATTTTTTCCGCCATGGAGGTTCCTTGCTTTCGTGCTTAAGCTTTCTGATAATCTACACGGAGCGTCAGCCGGAAGTTAAAGACGAAAATGGTTTTTGGATGGGATTTAGATCGTGGCAGCCGATCAAGTTGGATTTGCTTTGCCTTGCCGGTGCAACAGCGGAAAGTATTTTTCATTCGTATTTGAGCTGATTTTGTGTGACTTGATTTTGTGGCTGAGGCAACTGCAAATGCGGCAGTGGGTGCGAAAATCAGCTGGGAGTGAGGGACAGTCGGCAAAAAAACTAAGTTTGTGAATTATTGTGTGCAGCAGATTTTCCACAAAAAGGCGGTCTTTTTTTGCAAACATTCGCATCTGATCCTTGCATAAAAGCCAAAATCAGATAAATGTGTAGTAGCGGTGGAATTAATGTACCCATACATGTGTTTTTATGCAGGCGGTAGAAATTAAAGCGCCAGATTGCTACAGAGCTTTCTAGAGATGTCAGATTTTGACCTCGGTTGCAAAAGAGGGTCTTTAATTTCTGCAGCATGGAATTTTTGCTGAGATCTGAACAATCGCATTTTTTACATTTTGCATTGGAACATAAATTCCGCCTCCTCTGTTCTTGTGAGATTGGCTTGGCCACAAAGGACTGACACACAGGACTGACACTGCAAAGAGAAAATACCGTGAAGAACTTTGATCCAATAAATCCAAAAAATTACGCCTACATTTTTCATTTGATATGCAATTGCAGATAAGCGGGTTGCTGAGTGTTGCAGCTTTTGAATTATCCAGGGGCAAATTTCGAAACATCGATTCCAAAAAACATTGCGAATTTTTTTCGTTATAAAGCATTTTTTCGAGACACAAATGAGATTTTGTTTTCGTGCATGAACCATTGCGCATTTTTACTTGGGTGCTATTGGTTCTGAATGGCCTTAAAATGTAAAGTGACGGCGAAATTGGATTGCCCATTCATGTGTTTTTCCCATTTAGTGTGCCTGGGTATAAACTTTTGCTCCCGAATGCTCTAAAATGGAGAGTGATGAGGAAATTAGATTACCCATACGTGTGATTTTTTCTATCACGTGTTGCGTGGTATATTAGTGGCCCAGAATGCAACTAAAAAGTGCAGTGACGACGAAATTTGATTACCCATGCACGCGTTCTCCTATTTTAGTGTTGCCTTCGAAACTTTTCTTTCACTTTAGCAGAAATAAAACCTCCACACCACAACAAAACTTTCTAAGAGCATCAGATTTGAACCACCGCCAAAAGCGAGGAACTTTTATTTCTACAGAATCAATCTTTGTGAAAAACCGCAGCGCATGTAATTTTTTTCATGCAAGGGGAAAGTAATTCTACCACCACTTCGTTTTTGTGTCAACAGAATTAGACCTCTGCCAAACCAAGGTACTGCAATTTCTGCAGAACCAGCTTTATGAAAAACCTCAAAATTTGTCAGTTTTACACGCGTGGGTAGAGTAATGCCATCACCACTTTCCTTGCAGTGAGACTTAAACCTCTGCCAGAACCGAGGAACTGTCAGTTCTGCTGAACCAGCCTTGTGAAAAACGCCAAACCTTGTCATTTTTACATCGCGGTTAAAGCAATTCGATCACCACTTTCCTTGCAGTCAGACTTTAACCTCTGCCAGAACCGAGGTGCTGTCAGTTGTGCAGAAGTCGATTTGTGAAAAACGCCAAACCTTGTCATTTTTACACGCGTGGGTAAAGTATTTTCATCACCACTTTTCAACGTACATCACGTACGTTCATCACGCACATAACGTACATCTCGTACACGTACATCACCTGTATCACGTAGGTACATCACGTACTTCACGTAGATAATACAGTTTACAATATCATCACGAAACCTATGTATAGGCCCCCTATTCTAGGATTCGATCAGCGGCAAATGCGAAACCCTCAATCAATCAATCAACAA
>JASGXE010001935.1:0-14479 GCA_030068105.1 Sinentomon sp. SZTP_YWyxl
CAATAAGATGGTTTTTGGTCTTGGGTACAATGCTCCTGTAGCATCATTCATGTTAAACAACGATTGCCTAAACATTAGTCAACTAGTTCGTTATCAAATCTTAATCTTAGCATTTAAAGAACTGAATCATATCTCACATAATGACCTTCTTCCTGCAACGTTTTATCAGGGTCATTACAATCTTAGATCATGTGATGAATTGTCACTTGCCATAACCTCTAGAATAAGGACCAACTTTGGTCTTTTTTCCTTTGGTTTCCTTGCTGCCAAATTCTGGAACGTTTTGCCCATCAACTTGAGAAAAATTAGGTCAATTGGAATTTTCAAGAGAGAGCTGCGACATTATATTTTGCTTCACACTTGAAAACCTGTAATTTGCCGCTGTGTGCGAGTTGTCTTCCCTGAACTTGCTCATGGGAAAATGGGGGGAACACCATTTTTTATGACATCAAGCGAACTGCACAAAACACTTCTCGAATATTCACCTTGACTTTTTCACTTTAATTATTCAATGGAGGACATTCTGTCCTCTCCACTTCACCACTAGGTTTTGCTATTGTTTGCATTATTACCTTCTCAATTTCAATTCAAACTGCATATTCTAATCCTTGTTTTTCTTTTCTTTCTTACCATGCGATGCCTCTGGCATCTGCAATTTTTTATTTAGGACAATCAAACCACTGATTATTGAATCTCTGAAAAATTAATTTTTTGATTTTCTGGTGCTATGCAAAATATGTGCTGTCATCTGCCAACATGTTTTTACAAACCTGGACGTCTTTTCCTCTCAGTTTTTGATAACATTTTTGACACATCATTGAAATGCTAGATGCATCGCATTGGTGAGTTCAAACATAATTTCCATTTTTGTTTTCTTTTCTTCTTTTTGACTGGACGTTGTGCAATTGCTAATGATTTTGATCGTCAACTTTTGCTGATTTCTAATGATCCCTAATCATGATATGTTAACACTTCTTCCTACCTAATTGTTAACAATTATTGCACAATCGCCATGTCAACTGCTGCTAATTTCTGTGAATTGAAATTCATTCTGATGAGTGTCATTAAATTGATGATTGAATTGAAATTAAAATTAAATTTGAGGTAAGTAGAAAAAAAAAGTAGAGTAACGTGTGTTCCAAGTAAATGTTGAAAACAGTGTTGCATCGGAACAGCATAGAACACGTTTAAAAGTGGAATAGGTAGTTCAATCCGTTTGGAGACAGCTCAGAATAGCAGTTGTTTGTGCATGCAAAGCAAATAAATATTGGAGTGCCAGGGTACTCCACCTAAACAAGGAAGAAAAATATTTTATGACATTAGTGTGTGTATTCCAAGAGGGGTACCTAATGTATGAGATATGCTGTAAAGAAATATTTGATCTATCTGCACCAGAAGTTGGGATAGCGGGCAAAAACAGCATTGCTGCTTGTAGCCCAACCTATCCATCAAAACTGTTGCGAGGGAGTGTGAGGTCTACATGACGCAGACTTCAAGAGTCAAATGGGTGCGGTAGACAATACTCATGCAATGATTGTGAACCATATCTATGTTTGCAGCCAATTCCTTCCAAACTGTCCAGTGTGCCTAATGCATGCATTGTCCCCACTCACAGGCAGGAGTCAACAAAGAGTTGCAGTTTTCTCACAGGTGAGCCTATGCACACAATTCACCACAGCACACAGGGCAATTTCAAAGGAAAAGACCACAGATATTCATTTGAACAAATTTGACCAAAAGAAATGAGAACAATTGCAACAAAAAATAAAAACAGTTGAAATAGGTCCTACTCATTTATCACATTTCTACAATTTTAACACAAAATGGCAAAACAATAGGAAAGAAATAGCTTATAGCAATGCACCAAATCACCAATTGACAATATCTGTGAAGTACCTACTTAACTTCTCATTGGACATGATTACACAATCGTTTTAAACAGGTCAGTAATTTGATCCATTGAAAGGGATGCTAGGTAAATGTTTTTGGAGACGATTATTAAAACTTGCCGCTGAGTGACTTGTTTTCAACTCTAACGGAAGACTGTTGCAGATCTTGACACCCCGATAGACAGTTGAAAATTTCCCGTGCAGAGTTCTAAAATGAGGAGGCTCAACATTTTGGAGAAAGGAACCACGTGTGCCACACGATGCAGGCCTTAGCCCGAACTCCTGACCAAAATCATGACCAGCCCATAGTTTGTAGATCAGCACTGCTGCCCTGCAAGCAATAATTGTATTGTATGCATGCACAGGTCTTCCAAATTTGGCCACTACAAACGACAAAGCTCATCATTCGGTAAATGCTGTTATCACATCGTCCACTCTGTTTGCCAGGTAAAGGCAGATGCTGGCCGCTGATTAGGATGCGCAGTTGAGCTTTAGGCACCGTGTATGGTAGTAGATGGTGTCATTAGGCTAGCTGGTTGTCTACGTCAAGAACAAGTGAAAAAAGCAATTGCTTGGTGGCAGATATTAACACAGAAAGGTTTCTTCGAGGAAAAAACGCCTGCATCTCCAAAGCCTAACAACAGCAAGGCCGTCCGTGGCCGATTCACGATTTTCAAGGCTGTGCAACACAACCACATCTTCAGCGAAACAACGACGACCCAAAAACAGCGCCGAGCGCACCCTGTTTTTGACTCGCAACGACAGAACAACTTTGTTTTGACAACAAAACAGATTCAATGCCATTTGTAGTGCCCAAAATTGAACGTCCTGCATATGGGTGATATGAAAAACTGCTCAAATAAAGGTGCTGAACTCCAACTACGTGCCTTAAATGCAGTCACCCTTAACACTGCTTTCTGCTCGAGTAGTAAAGGGGTTATCCCAGTGTAGTTAGTGGTGAACCAAGCTTCAATGCCATAGATTACCTTGCTATATATGATGGAATAATACAGTGTGCGCAACAAGCAAGAAGGTATCACATAACGAATTCTAGAAAAAAATATAAATTTTGTACAGTTGACATTGAATGAAAGTATGACCATACCCTCTTAACATCACCAACACAACATCACACTTCCTGGGTGGTTCACCTAATGGTGCGTGAATGAAACCTTAAGTTTCTATTCTTATAGTCACTGCCGGGACCCCAACTTCAACTTTAAGACTGAGATGCCAGTCTTTGCCTTGCGGCGCATTGTAATGAGAATGATTTTGCACGCCATCGCCCAATAAGTGTGATTCCAAACATTCTGAACACAATGCGGCCCTTCTATCATCGTTGATTGATGCATTTGCTGATATATGAATGGTGATATTCCAACTTCTATCCTGGTGAGTGTCAATGTCTGGATGGCCTTGTTGTTTTTTTTTTTATCTTTTTTCTTGGAAATAACCTGACGATTAAAATTTGTCACCATGGGAATTTTCTATTACTTCATTGAGGATAACAATAAAATAGAAATGTTCATTGTCTCCCACGGGAACATTGATGAGACATTGCATCGGTGGGAACTAGGTATCGCCATTATCAATTGCCAATTTGCAGGCCATTGGGGTGCCTCAATTTCCGTGCCAACACTATATTTTTTAATCAAAAAAAATATTGAAATCAAGCAGTCACAAGTTGGTGCACACATGCAACAAAGTATCGTCAAAGCCAAGAAGCAACTTACCGGCCGAGAATATAGCACACAATTACATGCAGTTTGTCGAGAGTTGAAAAAATAGTGAATCCATTGACAAGCAAAACCAGGGGAGTGTGAAATGCCAGCGAAGAAATACCTTCATCAAAATTATCAAACCCAGACAAGCAGTCTTAGAAAAAAACCACGCACCACATGTGTGTTCAAAAACCAAAACCCTAGACAATTTGCAAAGTGGAGTGATGCAGGATTCACCACCGGCAAGAAGCATCCAAAAACGGGAAAGAAAGTATCAGTAATGAGATAATGCAACAACAACGTGGGGAATACAGCAGAGGTGCAAAAATGAAGTGATTAAAACAAACTGTTTCAAAACAAAAATGTTTTTTTTCAAAGCCTTGTTTTAAAACGTGTTTGAAACAATGTTTTAAAACAATTTGTTTTAAAACAAACAACCCTGGTTTGTTAGATGTTAAGAAAATGTGTGTCTAAACACCCAGACACCTGCACACTTACCTACAGGGATGGGAAAGTATAATACTTAAGTATTATACGTGAGTTTTCTACGTATAATACGTCGTATTATACATACGTATAAAAGTGTTTTATACGTACGTATTATACGTGTGCAAAAATTTAACATGTGTGACACATGACTTGGGGGTGGAATTTAACAAGGAATTCAATTCTGAAGTTATTTTAGAACTGAGGGTAGCGTGTGAGGAATAAAACCTGAATATGTTGTCGGAAATGACGACGATCGCAGGAAGGGATTATTGTAACAGCTCAACTTGCATTTTTAGATTTTTGTCTGAAATTTGGATTTTAAATTTGGATCTAAAATTTGGATTTGTTCAGAATTTGGTCTAAAATTTTGTCTAAAATTTGGATCAGTATGCGATACGACCATGTCAAGAGGTTAAAAAAACAGAAAAAAATAAAACTGTGACTTTGTTTTTTAATCTCTTGACGTGGTCTCATCGCCTGCTGATCCGTTCCACAATGCCAACCACTGCTTACAAACATTTATTATGATGGCTTTCTTTTCAAAACAGGTCGCACTGTTGTACAATAATATGGCCTGTTTACGAAAATCAAGAAAAAATAATTGTCATTTTCTACCGAAATTTCATCTGAACTGAAAATCCCCGGATCCTATGCTCTGCCTATGATACATACATCGACAAACCATAAGCTGTCCAAATACCTACTCAAATTCCAGAATTCTCACTCCCATCTTTCAGCTGGATTGTTGCTTGCATCTGGCAGGACTTTTAACCTTTTTTTCAACATTTGCAGTTCGTGCGAGATTTTCTGCCACGTGCTCTGCGCTGAACTTGGACGAACGTTTTTTTTCGTCTGCACTCCACGCTCTCATGCCATCAAGGCAATTATCAATGGCGAACAGCAAAGTTCTCAGAAAACAGCAATGTTCATCACATACCTGGGAAAAGGAAGGGAGGGAATGGGAGGGATACGCGATCGTCAGCTGTATTATCTGTAAGGCATTCAATAACAGGCAGACAACAATCACACAGATACAATCACTCAAAGAGCACCCCTAAGCAAGCTTCATCAACCGGCACACACCACATCCATTCACAATCTGAAAAGAAATCTACAAAATAGGTAGGTAGGTACCTAGTGGATAAAAATGAAACACTCGTAAAGATGAAAGAAAATGAAATAGGTAGATGATGAAACAATGATTAAGCAATCCCGATGAAACAACGATGAAGCAATCGTATTAAAATGATCGTGCCAATGATTGCATGGCTACCCAGTGCATTTATGCCAGGCCTTCACTCCAATGCTGTATGCATTAGTAGGCCCTACTTAGGTGGTTTCAAGCATGTGTGCTTGCCATTCACTGGCGGTCACTGCTGAGTCGTTTTTCCGGTGATGCTGTCAGGCCAGAAAGAGAATTGGCACAGGAATATTGAGTTGGCCCAATGAAGTTGGGTAAGGCAGCTCCAGATCGAATCCGGCAGTCAGGATTTCTGGGGCCACCCTCGTTTATGGAACAAGCTTCCTTTGTAACGGGAAGTTTGTTAGGATGTGCTAATTTGTTTTTCTTTCTATTCCTCTAGTGGTTGGGGGGGAAGCTATAGAAAGAAGATTTAGAGTTTGAGGTGTTGAGCTGGCGTTGAGGCCAGTCGGTTATAGGACCAACCATAGTTTTGTTGGTCTGCTGGGTAGTCAGCCAAAATGTGGTTGGTGGCAGCTGATCCATTTTGTTTGAAAGGCCCCAGGAAGGCCCAACATCCGAAGTCTGGGGGTCTTTGCCAAGTTGACTGGTTGAGCGACTGGGTGAAGTGACAAAAGATCCCAGATCCAAGTTGGTGAGAGGAGAGTGGAAGAAGGACCTGATCGAAAGAACAAACCAAGTGAAGAAATGGAACTTGGTTTTCATCAATCAGTGTTGAACTGAGGATCCTGGAAAGAACAGTTGGTGTTGTCAACCAGAGGAAGAGTGTCACAACAGAAACGATTGTGATTGGTTGGGAGAGCCAGTGTGTGAAGTGGGAGGAGGACGAACACCCAACAGAACTTTTGAGAGTTTATTCCCATCCCGGAAGGAGTGTCACCAGTGTTTATTATTTCTTGTTGTACCTACCTGTTTTAAAGAATTTGAAGTTGAGCCGTACCTTTTGGCATCATGTGGTGTGTTATCTAAATTTGATTAATTTGTTGTTTATTTCTGTTTTATTATTAAAATTAGGGATCACAGGAAATATTCTGGTGAATTTGCTTGGACTTGATGTTGAAACCCTCAAGGCAGTAGGGATAGGGTTAAAAGCCTGTTTAGAGGGTTAGGTTCTGAAGTATTGTTAGTTCATACGGAAGAGGTCATATCAGACGATCAAGACCAAGAAAGGGAACCGAGAAGAATTGGCGGCTTGAGGTTAGTGTCCGTCACATTTGGCGACCGTGACAGGACCCGAACCTGCAATCTTCGGATCCGAAGTCCGAAGATTGCAGGTTATAGGAGGATACATGCAGTGAAGGTGAATCCAGGAGAAATGACTTTCCCGTGTGTGAAGAGAAATGGGACGGGAAGCAGGTGATGGTGTGCTGGAAGTGGTGGAGCAGTTGAGGAAGAAGGCAGAAGCTTTGGAAAGTGAAGAGGGAATAGAGCTGGAGAACATAAAGGACAAAATGTCTTGGTTGTGGAGAAAGGTAGAGTATTTGGATTATTTGGAAGGGAAGGGATGTTTGGAAGGAGGAGTTGGAACTAATATTGAGCATAAGGCCATCGTTCACGATGTTGAGAGAAGAATTAAAGAGATAAAGGAAATGTTAGTGGAGTCAAGGAGACAGGAGATGGCAGTACAAGGATGTCAAGGTGAAGGAAACAGTCGGGTAGGGGAGGGCACCCCGTTAAAACTAGCCCAGAATGAGAAAGAAGAGAAGTGTGTTAGGGAGCAGAGTATTGAGGTAATTGTGGAGCAGAGTGCTTCAGTGGAGGTGGAGTGTGTGAAGTGCAGTGAAAGTAATTTGGGAAAGAAAGATGGATTGACTTCAGAGAAAAGAGGAAAAGAAGTTTTGAGCAAGGTTGGTGAGGGAAGTCGTTCATCAGAAAATAGTTGGTTTGAGGAATCAGGGCTGGCGGAATTTATTGCAAGGATTTGCAAAGAGGTGAGCTCAAGCTGTTCAAGATTGGAGGCGGTGGACAATAATGTGAATGTGTTCCTTTGACCTGTTTATGTAACCCTTGAAGTGAAACATTTGTTATTAATTGCCTAACTTGTTTCTTTTATTTTGATATTAAAATTAGGGATCACAGGAAATATTCTGGTGAATTTGTTTGGACTTGATGTTGAAACCCTCAAGGCAGTAGGGATAGGGTTAAAAGCCTGTTTAGAGGGTTAGGTTCTGAAGTATTGTTAGTTCATACGGAAGAGGTCATATCAGACGATCAAGACCAAGAAAGGGAACCGAGAAGAATTGGCGGCTTGAGGTTAGTGTCCGTCACACCTTAGCAAATGAATGTTGCAAAAAAGGTGAGACAAAGCATGAAGTTGGTTTTTGGCAGCCCGCACTTTCTCATTGCCACCATTCTTGCATTCATCTGCAGCTTAACAATAATGTCGACAGTGATGTTATTTTTTTACCTTCTCCCATTATTGTCATTTTTGGTTCTCTGTGCACTTCTCTCTTTTACCAGGCACATGAGCTACATGCATCTAGACCTATGTTATAAAAGATGCAAGTAAATAATTCCAATTTGGCAGCATCAACATTCACATGGTTGGTGCACATGCAATTTTGAAATGCATTTTACAATGGTGTGTGGCAAAGACAATTTTGTGTGGCCAACTTAAAAGCAATTGCGGGGCTTCACTGGTTAACTGAATTAATTTTTTTCCTTTCATTGATGATGATGCTTGTCATTATTTTAATGTGATAAATAGAATGTTAACATGTTAAAGCGCAGCTTTTTCTGCAAAAAAATGAGGTATCACTCGACTTTTAGGTTTTATACGTTTTCTACGTGTATTATACGTACTTATTATATGCACGTATTATACGTGGAGTTTTATACGTTTACCCATCCCTGCCTACCTAACCTACCCATCTACCTACATGCCGAATTTTCGAGTTTGTGACTCAAAACGGGCCAATATTTCTTTTCTTTTAGTTTTTTATTTTATTTTGTATTTTTTTTAGCAAAGCCTCGTTTTCAAAAGCCCACCTGAGTGTTTCCTACAAGACTCTCATAACCATGACAAGAGTGAATATTTCAAAGGTGGGAAGGGGACAGGGCAACTCGGCCTGCAGTAATGAACTCGATAAAAATGGAAATATTCCCAGTTAGGGAAAGGGCAACAATCCTCTTTATGTCACAACCCTCGTGATTCAAAATCACAGTGGGTACTTACCTACCTACCAAACTCAATCAGCCAACTGACATTTCAGAAAAGAGAAAGATCTGGGCCAACAATGTTTAAATTGTTGACAACTTGTTGACAATTAACAAATTGTTGACAATTAAAACAATTCAGCCAACAATGTTTAAAATAGATCTTAAATAAATGAGAGTCTCCTCCTTGCTTTATGTGGCCTACTGCTTTCATCATTGCCTGCCTGCATTCATGACCTCGAAGTGGCAAATGAGGCTTGCCTGATGAAGCCTAAACTTCTCGCGTAGCATGCTGACATCGTTTTGGCTGAGCCTATTTGCCTCATACAGTTTTCATTTATGCTGGAGAGAAGGATGTCTTCTTCTTGCATTTTCTTTCACGTCTTTTGCCAGATATCTCAGCCTTTAAACCTGCATCTGCTTTCCACTGACGACATTGACGTGTTGTCTTTCAGCAGCAGTTAAAGGCATCTTAGAAAGCTAAGCAACTAAATTTCCTTTCAACCTGCTTTGCAGACAAAGCTGTATTCAAATAAAAAAGAAAGAATTTTTTCAGAAAAGACGATGGAAAAAAAAAAGTAAATTACAACAGTCCATGGTTTGTGCGTAGCTTATTTTTCAGGAACAAGTCATTCCGTCGCGCAGCAAGTCATTCCGTCACGCTGAAATCTGTCAGTCTGTCACACACATTATTTATAGGCCTCAGAGTGAAGCTTCCATGTACTTCATGGCAATATTATGCCGTCATCATTGGCCAGCACGCTAATTTAATCTCATTAAGGAAATACATCAACTGGCACATGATAATACGGCATGACACACATTTTAACAACAAAAAAACATTATTTATTGAATGGGGCATACCACAGCATTCACATGCACTGTAACTGAACTTATATCATATTCCTGCAGTGGAGACAAATTTAGGTACAAGTTCAGGCTTCACTTTCTTTGGTCAAAAATAATATTTTTGCCTTCCGATGTGACGGAATGACAGGCTGGCATGGCCCAACTTTAAATTAAATTTACAGTGCTTTGGAGCAGTAAGACAGTGAAAATAACATCAAAATCGGGTTCTGTGTGTCTGAAATTAGGAAATACAGTATCACAAGTTGCTAAAGCATTCAATTTGCACCTTGTCTGGACTGTTTTACTTATTATGTTAAAATTTCAAGAATTTTTCACTTCAGGGAAGGCACATTCACACAACAAAAAATTTACTAATATTTCCAAAATAATATTTCCAAGGATCCTCATTTTGGCACTGAAACATGATTAATTGGAGTGTTCCTTGCCTAAAATTTCCTGTCACGTTATTTTTAAACACAAAAAAATTTTTGCCTTGAGGTTGACATTTCCCTGGAAATGCCCTTATGCCACTATCCTGAAGCAATGTTTCTGTTAAGTTCACAAACCCCACTTCTGCTAGTCCTTCCTTCAGTGCCTCAGAGTCAGATGAGCCACTTCTTCGTTTTCTGCGGAGTGTGTTGGATACTTTGCTTGTCCAACAAACACGATGACATCTTACATCCATGATCCAGGGCATGAATGTCATCAGCATGAGGTCAAAAAAAAAAAGTAGCATGGCTCAATTTTGAACAATGTCCTTTTTATATGTAATGTCTTGACGTGGTGCCTGGTGCACTGATCTGTTGCTCATTTGCGTCGGTCCATTGGCGTTGGATTTTACCTAGGGACTCCTGGGATCGTCATCTTCAACGCAACATTGATGCAATTGAGTCTGTCCAGCGCAGGGCGGTGAGGTTTGTTTCTGGGGACTTCTCCTTTCATTCCAGTGTGTCATTGCTCAGGGAGGAACTAGGCTGGGAATCCCTTGCTATGAGGAGAAGGCTCAGAGGGTTTTCCATCTTTCGAAAGTGCATTAAAGGCGAAGGTGGCTGGGCTGGATGCTGTGGCCCCCTGATCAAAAACACAGGGTCTACGAGGGAGTGACCTCGTTTCATTTGTCCCACCATCACTGTCAAAAAATGTCGCTAGGTTCTCATTCCTAAACAATTTCCTGTTTCTCTGGAACAGGCTTGGAATTTCCCATGACATGTTGAACAAATCTGACACCAGTTTTTTATCATTCTCTCCTCATCTACCGGTGTTCCTCCACTTCCTGTCTCCGCCTTTCCTCTATCAGCACCAGTTCCCCGTCCTTCTCTAGGGACTCCCTCATCTGCCTGTGTTCATCCACTGCCTGTCGCCACCCTTCCTCCACCAGCGCAGCATTCTGTGCCAGCACGTCTTTCAGCTCCCCTAGCTCCTCACGCACCACCTTTCGCAACTCCTCCCTATCAACCATGCCCGCACCGCTGCCACAAGATACCGCCTTTCCAGCCACCACCCCTCCTTTGCGCCCCTTTCCTTTCCCATCGGCCATCGCATGACCATTTCATTGTTCTACACATTTCGCACACGAACCACATATCATCCCTCTCCTTTAAAATCCTATACTCTTCTGGATCCAACCCCACACACAGACAATGAACCCAAGCCTCGCACAGTTTGCACCCAACCGCCTCATCCTCACCACTCACCACCTTCTTGCACTTTACACAGCGGTCCTTCGCCATATCCACTGTCTAAACACCCACACACAGGTTCTCTTCCCAGCCTTTAAAAAGGCTATTGGTTTCCCCGGAAAAAGGGGGTGAAAGAGAAAAAAAATGAAGAAAAAGAATACAGCAAAAAACAAGCAAAAAGAAGACAAAATAACAAGCCAAAGAAAAAAAAGAAACAAACTTATCTTCTCTTCCACCGACTGCCACGCACTCCAAACCAAATCACACAGAGCGCAGAAAAACATGTCTGCTCGCCCCAACAACCAACAAACAACTCAACCAACAAACAACTTCTTCATTTCGCATATTTTTTTTCCAATCCACTTCCGCATTATTATTTTTTTTACTGCCCCCCCCCCAATTCGTACTCACAAAACGCCAAATGACAGTGAAGGCAAAACGGCAGAGCGCAACTCAAATGTTTGGCCAGCAAAACGACCCCGTCAACAAAACCAAGAACGTTTGGACAACAAAATGACCCCGTCGTAGACAAAATCAAAGCAATGGAAGAAGAATAAAAACAGTAGCCAGCATGCCAAGCAAGAATTGTTGTGAACGTACCATTTTTCAAGCCAGGAGGAGATTCAGTCGCAAAATCGACTACGTTCATTGTCAATGAAAGATCACACAGATGATGACAACAGCCACAGCCAATAGGCACTCAATGAGGTTTTTCAAATTGAAGTATTCGTGACACACAATACCCTCGTCAATAATTCGCATGCTGTGAACATTGGAAAACATCCACTTCTTTCTAGGGTTACCATTGACAAATTTTTGTCTAAGGCGATATTTCGGTGCTTGAATTGATTTTCTATTTACACAAAAACCACTACTAATGATGGTCGACTTTGAAATTTATTGGTGGTACGAACGACTAAGATGTGGTTGGATGGTGCTGTTTCCTGTTCACCTCGGCTGGGCAAGCTTTGCATGTCATCACACAACCGTGAGTTTTGTTCATTGATTTTTTTTCTCTTAACTTGTTTTTGAACTTGTCTTTTTCATCCACTGAAAATGTGATTCCTGCACCTTAAATAAAATCGTGCCCTTCTTTGAAAGACTTTTCAATGATCAATTGCTTGCCGCAAACACAATATTTGATTTTCGGTATGTAACTTCACTGCCTGCTTCTTAAGCTTGTGTGCCTACCTGCCAATGTATCGTGACTTCTTTGTACCTACCTATTAAATTATATTGTTTCTTTTGCAAGAATTTGTCCAATTGAAAAAATGATAATGGAACATGAATATTCAAAATAAATAAAAATAAAAAAATACAGAAAAAAAAAAAAAAAAGGAAAGAGAAAGAACTCATTAGGTAGGTACCAACACTGCAAAAAAGACACATACCTACAACATACGCATACCTACAATGGGGTGGAAAGAAAAGCACACCTGCCTAACCCTATGATTGCTACCTTGGGGTATATGGAGCTTGCACAAAACAGAACAGATCCAATAAATGTTAAAAAAAAAAAAAGAAATCTAGCAAGGAATAATTGTTGCAAAATATTACCACTGGACACATACCTAATGGGACTCAAACTGACAAGGAGTTACCACCAGCCAGGTCACACTACCTTGTCCCCCCTCAGTACCTACCCCTCTGTTTCAAGGTGAAATCGCACTGAAAGGAGGGACTCAGCAATGAGGCCAAGCCAGTGGCAACCCAATTTGTGAACCAAAATGGCAAACACTTAGCTTCATGACGATTGAATGGCCAAGAGTCTGGGCCTTATTGCAGTGAAAAATGAATCACCAGATGAACCCATCAAATCAGTTGAAATTTTCAGACGATTCCATAAAAAGGTGTAGCGGTGCAGAAAAGAAAACCTGTCAACATTTTTGAGAAGCAGGGGTGGAGTAAAAGATACCAAGTCACCGGCCCTGGTAGACCCAATGTTGGGTGAAAGGACACCACCAAGGTCAGCCCAGCCACCCTCTCGAAGGACACATTTCCTAAAGATGGATATGCAATGAAGTTGTCTTCGCATAGCAAGGGTATCCCATCCAAGCTCATCCCTAAGAAGAGAGACACTGCTGTTGAAGGAGAAATTGCCAGATACAAATCGCACTGCTCTACGTTGAACGGCCTCGATAGCATTGATATGGCACTGCAGATGGGGGTCCCAGGTAGTGGTAGAATATTCCAGAAGAGCGCGGACAGTTGAGAAATAGAGTATCGTTTTGACTCTTGGAGAAGCATGGGAATAATGCCTGATGAGGAACTTCAACTGATCTGATGCTCGCTTGACAATTTGTGCAATATGAGAACCCCAGTTGAGAGTCAAATTGAAAAGTACACCAAGATATTTGATATTATCTGGATGTGAAAGGATTGTTGAGCCGATATGATAGTCAAATATTATTGGATGTGCGGATGTGGTAAAGGACATTACAGAGGTCTTAGTAGCATTGACACTCATGGAATTTGCTGCACACCAATTAGAAATGCTGTTGAGCTCATGCTGGAGGTCCGCGGAGTCATTTGGGGATTTTATGACCCTATAAAGTACAATGTCGTCGGCGAACAATCTAACATTTTTTTTTTTTTTTTTTTTTTTTTTTCCACCTGGGGAGATCAAGGTAGAGAAGTCAGCATGACTTCCCAGCTAATTTGCACGGCTAAAAATTGGTAAATGTACGGTGAAAAAAACATGCAGTTAGGTTACAGGGGGGCCTCCCTGATAATCAAAAAACAGCTGTTTGTCCAACATTTCATTTTTAAGGATGCGTTTGAACTCAGAATAGGTAGAGCAACTGCGTATTCTTAAAGGGAGCTTGTTCCAGAGTCTATGCCCTAGTGAAGGGAGAGAGGACCACCCAAGTGTTGTGTGATGAGGGAGTACTGGCAAGGAGCGTAGCTCTGAAGACCGCAGAAATGGTGGGGCAGGATGAAGATGTGGCTGTGGACGCTGTGGTAAAGGTTTAACAGCAGTAACAGCTCTATTTACCATTTGACCTAGGTTAGCATAATCATACCATGGGCTTATGGTGACATAACTATCTAAAAATACATGCTTGTAGACACTAAGAAGTAATTGATAGTAGATAATCTGATATGTATTGAATAATCTGAGGCCACTGAAGGTACTACGGGTATTGGCACGCAGCGGTAGTGAAGCCAGTATACGTATTGCTTTTTTGTGCAGTATATTGATGGGAACAATTTCGCGATTGGGGCCTGAGCCCCAAACTGCAGCACAATATCTTATGTGGGACTCAAAATAGGCATTGTAAACCGCTCTTAGATTTAGGCCATTGAGTTGCTCCCTTGCAGACCGTAGAAGATATAGTCCATAAATGATTTTTTGATAGGGCCGCAACGTGACATATCCACTTTAGTCGAGCAGCCGCAAAAAACTCCTTGAAGTTTAACTTCCTGTGTGCTATGTAAAATGAAGTTCCCCACTTTGACTTAGGCAGGGAAGTCTATCCCTGCCTTCCCATAGAA
>JASGXE010001937.1:0-14632 GCA_030068105.1 Sinentomon sp. SZTP_YWyxl
AGCGATTGCTTGAAGGTTTGGGGAGCTATAAAGTAACTTGTTGGATTTTGGGTTTCCACTGATTTTTTTTATTTGTGCTTTCAGAGCTAAAACTTGCTTATGGCAGCAGCTCTGAATTTTGAAGAATCTGTGGTCACCTGTGCCATGCTGTTTATGGATAGGTACTGGTTCAAAGGAATTGGATTTATGCTGCAAGTGGCAAAACAAGAGGTAAAGGCCGCAGGTGCAAGTTTAGGGCATTGAAGAGTCTGTTGTTTGCTTTGCATTGTGCCTCTCATTTGCACATCTGTAGATGTCAAATGTGGATGAAGCCAAGGTCAACAACGTGGTGGAATGAGGTCGTGCCGCTCAGAATGAAGCAGACTGGAAAGCCATTTTTCGCTTACCATGGAATGCCGTTCACAACTGTTATTCTTCCATGGGAAGTCAGCCCACTTTATCTAAAGAACCCAGAGAGAGACCTATACTTATACCTCTCCCTCAAAGAAACGATTACCTACGCACTGGATGGGTACCTATGCCTTTGAGGCCATGATGCAGGATATGCAATACTCGTACTGGACAGAATATGGCCACAGACTGGCTCCGTTTCTTCAGTCACTGGCTGAAAAATGTGATGGTACAAAACTGGGCATCATTAAATTTGTCAGAAGGTCATATAGTATCTTCCTAAACTGAGTCAAGGGTGTACTGCCTTTAACCTGCCCATGTTAACCTTCATGATGCCACAATGACATGGGCTTATGGCCAAATTGCTCATGTATCAGAAATAGGTACCCCAACTACGAGTGCCTCATCAAAGAACACCAACCACCGATTGTTTGCAATTGTTCGTTATGGCTTTTGCTGTAGCTGAGAGAAAGGAAAAACTGGCTGCATGCAAAGCAAACACACCAGAGAAAAAATTTCAAATGCAGAAAACTTGTTTCCCTGTGAAAAAACGGCCTTAAAACAAGAACAGAGCTAGGAGAGCGAAGAATGTGAAGCTGAAATTTGCCAGCACATGTCAGTTCAAGTCACTTGAATGAGATCAAGCACCCTTCTTCAACTCACTTGAAAAAAGACACATCAAGTGAGAGATCAAGTGAGTAGATCAAGTAAATGGACATTAAGTTACTTAAAGCCTTCGTTCTCACTTAAAGTGTTTCCACTGGATTTTTGACTTCAAGTGACTTAAAAAAGAGGATTAAGCTACTTTAACTGCCAGTGGAAACGGGGTATAATAGGTAGTAGGTAGGCCTAGGTAGGTATATAGGTTCTTTGATCATGCCCCCATTTCGCTTCCTTGGAGATATTATGCTAATTGTGCCTTTTCCTTTTTTCCATGTTTTCATGCACTAAAAATTGAGGTACTTACCTTCCTACCGAAATTGATATATTTGTGACCAAATTGATTTCTTGTTGTTGTGTTATCTGTTCATCCGAGCCTGCTGTCAAACTGTCACCATCTGGACAATGCCATGCTGGAATCCTCACGTCGCCTGACCTGGTTCGTGTTCTCTTATTTTTATTTTTCTGGCCACATTTCTTGACAATACCCACCATGGGTTTCTAAAACTGTACCGCAATCTCTCTTGCAACGATGGTTTGCACTTGAAACCATGTTTTATTTTTTTTTTGCCGATCGCGCGGCGTCTTATCTAAACACAAAAGAAAAACATGCTGCCTCGGTGAAAGAACACGACGACTTGATTGTTGTCGTGGTAATTGCGAGGCAAAAAAAAAAAAAATAAAATATTTAAAAAAAAAAAAAAAAAAAAAAAAAAAAACAGTGCAAAGATGAGGCCACTTTGCACGATTAGACATGAAAAGCGAAATTCTGCTCGATGTCTACTGACAACTCTCCTTGTGATGACTTGGATATGACATGATTCTTCGGCTGATATTTTTTACTTTTTTTTTTTTTTTACTTATTTATTTCCATAACAATCCAGCCCATTTTTAACAATTTACAACATAATAATTATCAACCAACCTCAAATCTCCAGCAGGTAGGTACCAGACATTATTTATCCGTGGTTGTCAATCACACAGATGTGGTTTTATCATTTTATGGACAACATATTTTATTTTTATTTTTTAATAACTGGGGACAGAGTCCCCCCGCCGACGCCACCGTGGGACAAAGTCCAGTGTCAAAAATTAAAAAAAAAAAAAAAAAAAAAAAAACAACCAATGCCGTCGGAGAGATGCAAACAAATTTGTGGTGCATGTCAACACCAATGCAGTCTTGCAGTCAACAGCCATTTTGGCCAAGAATTGCATCACATTCCGATAGTGCAGAGGATAAAAACGCCAGTTTTTAGATGAATGATGCATGGCGTAACCAAAATGTTTACAATTGCCTCAATCAAAATAAATAGGCCCCATAAAGGTGGCATGTCAGGCAGGTCAAAAGGACAAAACAAACACATTAAAATAAATGAATGAATGGTGGGCAACGAACCTTGCATAAGTTTCGAAAATCGTGCCGGAAATTCCAGTATCAAAATGAAGGAGATCAGCCAAATGTACACCACAAATTGATGCCAAGCCAACAGGCATTGGTGTTAAAAAAGTCAATTGGCATGAATATAAAAAGTCCCTTGAATAAAGTTTATGAGGAGAAAGAAAGGGGGAAGCCAATTAGAAAACTGAAGGAACTACACAATGGACCTAAGTAATTAACAATGAATCTAGCCTAGTTCGTATTGCCTGGATAAATTGGTTCTCAGACATGTCCAGAACCTCTGGAAGAAGATGCAGCCTATTCCACACAAAGATGTATCGTGTAAAAAATGCATGTCTGTCCACATTTTTAAAAGTTTGAGGAGGGACAAAAGACAAAAAACCACCTGCTCTGGTGGGGAGTGTGTTAACACTGAAGTCCCACGGTCCATCACCCCAACCCCCCCATTTGGTAATACATTGCCTAAAAGCAGAAAGACCATGCACAACTCGACGTTGCTCAAGTGTTTCCCAACCAAGATCATTTAAGAGGGAAGTAACACTAACATCAAAGGAGAAATTACTCGAGACAAATCTTGCGGCTCTCCTCTGCACAGCCTCAAGTGCATCAATGTGACACCTCTGAAATGGAGCCCAGGAAGTAGTGGAATATTCCAAAATGGACCTGACAGTTGAGAAGTACAGGATGGATTTTACACGCTTTGATGCATATCCATAATTTCTTATGAGAAACTTCAATTGGTTCGAAGCCCTCTTCACCAAATTATGGATATGAGGTGCCCAACTCAGCTGACAGTTAAACAACAGTCCCAAATATTTAATAACCTGAGGCCTGTTAAGAGCAGTAGGCCCAACTTTATATTCATGAACGACGGGTGATGCGGAAGTGGAAAATGACATGACTGAGGTCTTTGAGGCGTTTATATCCATGCAGTTTTCAGTGCACCAGACAGCTATGAAATTAACATCCTGCTGTAAGAGTGCAGGGTCATCATCAGAGGACAACCTCCGGTACACAACGATGTCATCCGCAAAGAGTCTGACTCTGGATGTGATTGAGCATGTCAAATCATTGATGTAAATGAGAAATAGCAGAGGTCCACACACAGAGCCCTGAGGAATACCACTGGTAACAGAAAAAGGGCTCGACAAATTATCATTGACAAGCACCTGGAAATGCCTGTCAGTGATAAAGTTGGAAATCCACAAAAAAAGATTTTCAGGGATGTTCAAACATGCAAGTTTCTTACAAAGAATGGGAATAGATACCCTGTCAAAAGCTTTAACAAGGTCTATAAAAATTGCATCGACTTGCATGGACATTCCCAGAGCAAAGGAAATTTCATGAATGAAACCCGTGAGCTGGGTTTCGCAGGAATGTTTTGACCGAAACCCATGCTGGCCATGAAAAAAGTAATTTCGACCCTCGAGAAGACGATACAGGTAACCAGCAACTATTTTCTCCATTACCTTTGCCGAAGAACTTATTAAACTAATTGGTCTAAAACTGTGAACTGAAAGAGTTAAGCCACCTTTTGGAAGAGGCTTAACAATGCTATGTTTCCAATCAGAAGGGATGATATTGGATGAAAGTGACACAGAAAATAAAACCAGCAAATATTTCATGAAGATGGCATTGTGGTTCTTCAGCAGTACAAGAGGGATGGAATCAATGATGTCAAAAGTAGAGCCCTTGCATGATTTTAAAGCACCAAGCAATGACTTTTCAGAAATTACATCAGCATCCCTCAAAAACCTTTCAGGATTTTGATGGCACGCTGAGATCGCAAGAGGATTGGCAGCAACATTCATGTGCTCACAAACCTTTTCAGCAAAACTAGCAGAGATGTTTAAGTCCGCACCATCAGGGGCCAGCACAGCAGATGCAGTCTTGGCACGGTGAAACCTCCAAAACTGCTTGGTTGTAATCACATCATTCACAGCCAAGCCTCTTACGAATTTTCTTTCAGCAGAAGTGAGATCACGCTGGTAGTTCTTCAAAGCAGAGGCATATTGAGGGAGGAGGCTTGAATCAACCAGACAGTTTTGAAATGTTTTTTGAAGATGAAGATATTTTAATCTGAGGTTTGGTGTAAACCATACAGGAAACGAAAAGCCATTTTCTCTAAATACCCTGTTTCGTGGAATAAACTCCTCGAGAACAAAACTGCACAATGATTTAAACTCATCCCATAGCTCATCAAGGCTATTGCCA
Organism: Sinentomon sp. SZTP_YWyxl; assembly: GCA_030068105.1. Lineage (NCBI taxonomy): Eukaryota > Metazoa > Arthropoda > Protura > Sinentomata > Sinentomidae > Sinentomon > Sinentomon sp. SZTP_YWyxl. Next base: position 4,664 of record JASGXE010001937.1, read on the forward strand.
GCAACCCCAAAGTCGAGAAGAGCAAAGTTGAGAAATCTGTCAACAGCAGCTTTATCATACCTATTAAAGTTGAAGCCAGCTCTTCGTGGCACTGTGGCTGATGGTAAAGGTGGAGGAGTTGCACAACTGACCATAAAGTTGGCATAGATCATCAAATGATCACTGAGGCTAGCAACAGGCTGGATATCAATTAGCTCAGACTTTGGGCAATGGAATACTAGGTCAATTGTTGTCCCAAGATCTGATGAAAGTGATCCCCTTGGACGGGTCACAAAATTCACAGATTGTTGCAATGAAAATCTGTCCACCAGTCTTTGTAAACCCTCCGGGAAAACCTCAGATTCGGCCCCAGTAACATCAATATTAAAATCTCCTAACAAAAACACTGGACTGTTCCCACCAAGTTGCCCATGAACTATTGGAAGAATGGCATTTAAACACTCAGTACAAATGTCTCTAAAGGAGTCCAAGGCCTGATTTGGTGGTCGATACAACAGAACAAGGAAAGCTGGTGGAAAAGAAGACTCCAATGCAACAATCAATAACTCATAAACTTTGCTCACATGAAGAAGTTTTGGCCTCAGGTGATGAACCACACCAAGCAGGATACCCCCACCCAGCCGGTTGCGGTCCCTACGGAAGATGGCAAATCGGTGGTAAGATGTTACCTCCGTGCATGAATCATCAAGCCATGTTTCAGTGACAGCAATGCAGTCTAAATTCAACGAGTCAAAAACCGGGGCAAGGGCCTGACGTTTCGGTAGCAAACTACGGGAGTTAAGTAACAAAACAGCAAGTTTGAAGTTCAGAGTGCGACCAACATTGTTTTTAGAACTATGAATAGGGATAGATGACTGTTGTGACTGAATAGTTCTATGGTTAACCCCTTGCTCGGTGGTTATGCTAAAAAAGAGTTAATGGATTGCACCAACCCAGCAGCTACCCTCGCTGCACCCTCTTGAGAATAGTGCAATCCATCCCTGGAGATGCCGGAAGCTTGAGCAGTCCTGAGATCCAGGAAATTGACATTCACAAGATTCCGACAGTAATTCTGAAGTGATTCATTCAATTTAGCAATTCTTCTATTCAGCTCCCGATTTCCCGGTCTTGGGGGAACTGAGCAGATATTAATTGCAGCACACATACACGGAAATCCCAAGCTTATTGTTGCATTGATATCACCAATAAGTCTGGTGTATGCCAAGAATGAATCTGCAGCAGAATGATGCTGTATATCAACCTCCCCGATAACCAGGTTAAATAAAGCTCTTCGCCTGCCAGAGAGGCAGCCTAGACAACTCCTGAACAGCGAATATGCACCAGGAATGTCCAGACCGCTCCGCCACCTGGTAAATCGTGGACAATAATTACCAATGGATGACAATGAAGGATATAAACGCCTCAAATTTGAATTGCCAATGGAAATAACCACATCATTACCATTTACAGAAGGAGTAGGCAAAACTGGTTTCTGCTTATGCTGTGTCATGTTACCCGCTTGAGAGGAAGTTTGGTGACATTCAGGAGATCCAGAATTATCGCACCAATTTACAGTCGGCCTGACATTGGGACTGGGACATTCCGGAGGAGGCTTGCTGGAGTGAGAGGAAGAAGAGCCTGGTGCCTGAACACTAACTTGAGCAAGAGCAATTTCCAATTTCTCCACTCTGATCTGCAAAAGTTTGTTCAATTCAGTGAGCGTGCAAACCCTACAAACAAAGTTCAACTGTTCTGCCTCAGAAATTGAGCAAGTAAGCCCCGAAGCAGCAAAAGAGACCCAATCTGTACAATTATCACATTGAATCCACCCTGTTGTTGGACTGGATTTGCATTTTGATGTTTTTGGAATCGTGGTGCGCCTTGGAATTTTTGATCGTGATCGTGGGGAAGGGGAGGGGGATGGGGTAGACGGACCTGGGTTCAATTCCACGTCTCCACAGCAAATAAGCAAAAGGGACAGACAGACAACCAACCTAACTGGCACAGACCTAGAAGGGGTGCAAATGGATAGCAGTGGCCTTGGATGAAGTTTTTTCAAAGTGGAGCATTTTCCAAACTGGAGACGTCGCTCTTTTGCTTGACAGTGACAAAAAACTCCTCCCTGCTCAATGTAACGCCGTAACAAGGTTCGACCCACGAATAAAAAACAATGGAAGACAGCAAAAAGAACAGAAACAAAATTCTTGGCAACGGCAGCATTTTTCCTTGAAAAAAAAAATGCAAAAAAGTGCTCAGCAGCAGATGTCAGCGCGAGAGCATCAAATTTTCGCGCGCGATCGCGTCGGCGGCAAAAGAGGAATGACATAATTGACATAATTGACATAATTGACCTTGAAACATAATTGACCTCACGTAATTCTTGAGCAAATTCATCAATCATCATCAAATCAAATTCATAAATGAAAAGTTCCTTGTTAAAATGTAATCAATCAATGGGAGGAAAGAGAGGAAACAAGTTAAAATCTGGGCACATAAATGGAATCCCCATGGACTTCTGGCGAGGGAACAATGTTTACACATTGGTACCTACCTGAACATTTCTTGTCATTCTGGATTGCTAATGGAGGACCATTGCAGACTAAAGAAGCCTATCGGCCCTGTTCCCCACTTTCCAACAACTGCTAAGCAGGCTACCTACACAGGGGCCTACTTATTTCAACGATAACAGAGGAGCATTTTGCAAAAGTAAAGGGTTGGTGTCTACACAAGGGCAGGCCCTTTAGGGGCCAAGGCAGTGTTGCTTACTGAGGGTATCTTGGATGGTTTAACCAACTTTACTGTCCTATGTTGGCCAGTGTCTTATCGTGTCTGCTTTAGAACAAATACCCCCACCTGGCACTGCCCCATTTGTGGAACAATCATTTGTCGTTCACCACTGAATTTTGGGCACTTTAAAAGGCAGTGTGCCTCATCTCCTGCCTCTCTCAACTTGCAAAGCACACAGTATCAGCTCTCTTGTGGGTCTGTGTTTTTGCATCTGCTAGGCATGATGTGTTCTAACTTCTAAGTTCTAATGATGCAGGTTTAGACTTATCAGACCAGACAGTGTTTGAAAGCACTACCAGACTATATATATAACAAATTGACATAAAACAGCAATGTTTTTGAAGGTTGAGGTGAACATAAGTACAAAAAAATGTCAACATGGAAGAAAGTGTAAGAAGTCAACCATGATGCACCAGAACACACAATAAAAATAGAAATAAGAAATTCCACGGAACCTGAGGCCATAAGGGCCTGTTGATTGGCATTATCCCATGCACTGACCTCACTTTGAGGTCCTATCTTGCTGTGCAGTACTGTAGCATACGGTAGGTAGGTACTCCGGCAATTGCCTCGCATGCGCTCCCCACCTCCCCCGGTCAGGTCTTGAAATGGCCAGGCCTGGCTAAGTTAGGTCAGGTTTGGCCAGCATAGGCCTGTGGTATGTAGGTAGGTAGCATATATATTCATTACCTAACCTAACCAAACCCAACCCAATCACACTGATCAAATCCGACAAAAGAAGGCAGACCGCATACGAGTCGACTACCAGGTACTCCTACCAATGTAGGTACCTAATTTTAACATCAACATGTTTGGAAAACACTCATATACCTAAGTTCTGCCCTGCTGGATACAGGCATTGCTCGTTTTACGTAATTCAGCCAAAATTGACTTTACCAGTTCAGCAAACCCTTTAACACGTGTTATATTGCTGGTTTTAAAAAGATCTACTACTTTTGCCTCACTAATATTGGACAAAATGAATTGTGGAAGATACCTACTCCGTATGTTGGAGAATTTTGGACACTTAAGTGCATAATGTACATCATCTCCTATTTCCCCCATCTCACACATCTGACAAACAGCAATTTTATCAGCCGCTTCCATTGGTGTGGCAGGATTCCGCTTCTGATTTACTGGCAGGATCCTACCACACAGGAAACGAATCAGTGCAAGCTTAAGGTGGTCTGGTATATCTTTATTTAACCCTCTGGCTGGCGGTGGGGTAGGAAGACATAACCTGGCGGTGTCATGTACACATGACACCATCTTTTGCACCAAGTTTTTACCTGTAAACCATGCTGCGATTCGATACTTTGTCGATGGACGTTCATTGCTGATGCCTATTCATCATTTTGGCGCCAAAAGCACGCACAAGCCCTAATCGGACCTGCTTCCACACTGCTACATGTTATCCACTAGCTTCAGTTTGAACTTGTGGGCCTTTAGATTGTATAGCAAAGCAGTTGGAAAAATTGAAACTTCGAAAATCACATCCAGTGAGTTCGTAGACAAAGCAATGGACCCCCCAATGGTGTTGAAAACGCCGACAAAAGCTCTACCCCTTTCTATATATGGCTTGATGAGAGAAAAATAAAATGAAATGGGAGAAAAATGCACATAAAGATTCTGGTTTCTTTCTCTACCGGCAAAGCCATATGGTGCGCTCATCCTGGGAGTATTCATTTTCCTCAACCTTTGTGAGGTATGCCAACACCATTATCAATGATTTTCTCCAACAAATCAAGACTGATAATGCATATTTTCACACTTATTTAGTCTTCCAGCATGAATAAGTGTAAAAAAGTATATGTATTTGTACTCTTTGACTAACCTTTGACTAACCAGAGTACCTATGACTAACCTTGTCAAGAGTAGTTTTAGGGCACAAAAATGTGGCCAAATACGTCATGTACACATGACACCGATTTCGTGGATTTCGCATTGGAAAAAGAAACCAGTTTTTGAAGGCTTTTTCGCCACTTTCCGGCTAAACGGTTCATTTTAGCGCTTTTCGGATGACACCCAGTGCCGGGGGAAGTACTTCCCCCGGCACTGGGTGTCATCCGAAAAGTTGACCTTGGCACAAACAATCGGAAAATCAAAAAAAAGTCAGGGCTCGTTTCCAAGTCCCAAAATTGAGTTTTTGGGAAGCCGTCATGTGTACATGACACCGATTTTTACCCCTTCATCTGTCATTCTTGATGCCTTGCAGCTGGAATTGACATCTGGACTCTTCGTCATTGCGAAGAAGAGGTTTCGGAGATGGGTAAAAGGTTAAAAAAAATTTTTTTGAATTTTTTTGGCAAACCAACCGCCAGCTTATGGCAAAGAAAAGGAGTCATGTGTACATGTCACCGCCAGGTTAAGGGTTAAGATTGTACCATTTCCAAATACATCCCTAATTTTTGAGTACAGGATACCCCTTCTACTCCTGGTCATCGAAGTATGCCAGGCCTGGATAAACTGGTCTTGCATGCGTGAGACCACTGCATCTTTCTGTTCCCTTTCATTGGAGAAAAGTGGGTAGTTAAACTCAAAGAGGCCTCCCAGCCCAAGGTTCTTTAGAAGGTTATCCATTGTCTGAAACCATTTTGGGCTTGTTGTTATTTTACACATCTCTTTCACTGGGTGGCCATCCTCCATTTGCCCTATTCTACACCAGAACCTGATCATCCGCCCAAAGGCTTTCACTCTCATTCCAAACCTACCAGTTTCTCCATATACATAGTAGTCCGGAGTTGACTTTGGAAGCCCAAGGACATTTTTAATGAAACCTTTGTCTAAACGTTCCAAGTCCGCAAAGTTGGTAACAAACCCTGCCCAAACCTCAGCCCCATATAGCATGGTTGGCTCGACAATTCTGTCAAACAGAGCCACCCGGTTTTTAATGGATATGGGCCCCAGGCGGTTTATTCTTGCCCTCAAGGAGAACGATGCCCGCCGACCACTATGAACACGCTCCAATGCTGCAGAGGCCAGGATTGTCTTTTTGTGAAAGTTCAGTCCCAGATATCTAACATGGTCCACCACTCTCAGCTTGTGACCATTTAAGTACCATGCAAACTTGCTATCTCTTTCCCTATTATTAAATACCATAACTTCGGTTTTGGCTTCATTGATAACCAACTTGTTTAGCTTGCAATAGGAGGCAATGTTTGATATCGCCAACTGCAGGCTCTGTGCATCCTCTGCCAGAAGCACAGTGTCATCTGCATATAAAAGAGCTGGGACAGTCATAGCAGCTGACTGTCCTCCTTGGACCAATCTAACAAACCGGGTATTACAACCCTCAAGATATCCTATCATATCATTGATAAACAGGCTAAAAAGTATGGGAGACAGCACATCTCCCTGTCTCACACCTCTGCATACTGTGAACTCTTCAGAGAGAGTATCAAATCCTCGCACCCGACTCTTCCAGCCATCATGCATATTCACAATAAGATTGTAAATGTTGCCTTCTATGCCAATATCTTTTAGTTTCGAGAACAGAAGCTCATGATCAACAAGATCAAAGGCTTTCTTAAAGTCTACAAAACACGTATAAAGACACTTGCTAGGTTTCTGCTGTATTTTTCAATGACCGGACAAATGACAAGGTTTGACACCATTCTTGATTTCATTGCTGGAGTGAGAGGAAGAAGAGCCTGGTGCCTGAACACCAACTTGAGATGTATTTCTCTTCAAAAGTTTCAACAAAAATAAAACAACAACTTTCGTTTTTTGTCCTCACTTCTCGTACATTCAGCTGATAAAACCAATTGGTCACCTCAGTGTGGTGAGGAGGCTCAGAGGTCGTAGTGGTTGTGGTTGAAGCAGATCAGTTGGCAAACGGCAATATTCCTCCAACTCTTTCTCGTCTATTTTAAATCCCTTTTTGAAAAACTTCTTCTTCTTTGATGTCTTCAGTGGCCTTTGCCAAATGCGTGGCTCAATGATGTTCCTCCTTTGCATACTCTTTTGTACGTCCAACAGCAGGTTTCCTTCCGTTTTTATTCCAACCAGATTACCCCTCAGCTCTTCACTGAGGTTCAAATCTAGCTCCGCCTCCTCATACTTGTATCTGCTCAGTTCGGCTGGTTTCGTCCTTTTCCTCTCCTCTCTCTCCTTCCTTTTTCTCTCCTGACGCTCTTTCTGCATCCCTTCTGTTGTCTCTATCTCTTTCACAAGTGATCTCAAATTGTGAAATTCGTGTCCCCTTCTCTTCCGTGCCATCTTCCTCCTTCTCAGTGCTGCTTCCTGCAACTTCACCCTCCTCTCTTTCCTCCTCTTTTTCTCCGTCTTCCTAGCCACCTCTTTGCTCTTGCTCATCCCTCCCTCTTCGTCTGCTACTGCGGCTGCTGCTCCACCTGCCGCTGCTGTTGCTAACGATGAGGCATCTGCTGTTTCGTCCTGCTTCCCTGCTGCTACACAATTGCCCTCTCCTTCTTTCTCCTGATGACTTCGGGAATCCACTTTGCCCACAGTTACTGATCCTTCTGTTGGCTGCTCACCTTCAAACAGCTTCAATCCTTGAGTCATCTCTTGAAAGTAACCATCCTCCTTTTCCTGTTGAGTCATTTTTCCAGCAGATGTTGTTCTCATTTGTTTCTGTTCTTTCCTCACTGCTCTCTGCATCCTGCTCTCAACTTCAGCTGCATCCAACAGGAGCCTCTGGTGTTGGTCATAGTCAGGATTGTACGATGTACCTGGATGTGGCACCTCAATTGCCGGTAAAACTGAGTCTCGCTTGTGAATTGCAGCTGGTAGAGCAACATCCCACTGTCTTATTCCGTTGAGAATGTGCTTGGCAGTCTGAGAATCAATCCAGTTTGTGGATGAGGCAAGCGTCATCCGATCTCTTCCGTTCCTACCTTTACCTGTCACTTGTAGTGCTAAATGGGAACCAAGTGACTTCCTGGAATGATTAGCGCCTTTGACATCCTCCTCATCCACAGCCCACAAATCAGTTGAAAATTCATCAACTCCGAGACGACTGCTAATGTGCAAACCACTGCCAGTGTCACCAATATCTGGTCCTCCTGATGCTGGAATTTTCTCCCTCCCTGATTCGGAGAATGTCATCGCTGCAGTACTCCCCTGAAGAGAATCGACATCACATGTTATTCGACGATTGGTAATATCTTTCGTTCTTTTCCTTGCCCCTCTTTCTATCTTTCTCTCCCAGAAAGAACACCAACCACCACGACCCTGCCCCTGCTCCAGTTTCTTCTTGGCTCCTCCAATAGACTGCTGTGTCGGATGGGAGAAGGAGAAGGATCGGCTGCTTGGTCTGGCACTGCTAACCCTGTTTTTTCTGATGCATGGAAGAGCACCGGGAAGTGGCTTCAGAAGAGAGAAACATTTCAAATCATCCAAGCTTGCTATGATGTCCAACTTGTCACCATCTCCAGCTGCCTTCCTCCTGCTTTTCAGGTTACGACCAAAACCACCACCTCCTTTTGAACCGCCCTGTACTTGCGTCAGTGATGTTGATTTGTCATTGTTGTCGATCAGAAAGAGATCCTCGTCAAGTTTCTCTCCAATGGTGCTCTCTAATTGCTGGTGAAGTCCAACATCCTGGAGATAATCTTCAACGTCTTCGACTGACACATTTTTCCTCCAATTTCTTTTCTTATTCCTCAGAAGGACTTTCTTCTTGACCAAGCCCTTCGTCATCTTTGCCTTTCTTTCTCCTTCTTGTTTTTGTTTATTGTCAAAAATGTGTGCTAGGCATGCTCATAAAGCATCACATATCGGTGGCACAGCTAGATATGATCAGATTCAGGAAGATAAGGAAGGGCCATAAAATTCTCAAAAGAATCAATGTTTCACAATGAGCAAGAGCACTTTCCAATATCTGCAAAAGTTTGTTCAATTCAGTCAGCGTGCAAACCCTACAAACAAAGTTCAACTGTTCTGCCTCAGAAATTGAACAAGTAAGCCCTGAAGCAGCAAAAGAGACCCAATCTGAACAATTATCACATTGAATCCACCCTGTTGTGGGACTGGATTTGCATTTTGATGTTTTTGGAAATGTGGTGCGCCTTGGAATTTTTGATCTTGATCGTGGGGAAGAGGAGGGGGATGGGGTGGACGGACCTGGGTTCAATTCCACGTCTCCACAGCAAATAAGCAAAATCGGTATCGGTATCAAAATGGACAGACAGACAACCAATTTAACTGGCACAGACTTAGAAGGAAGAAGGGGTGCAGATGGATAGTAGTGGCCTTGGATGAAGTTTTTTCAAAGTGGAGCATTTTCCAAACTGGAGACAATCGATCTTTTTAAAAAATATGCAGGAAATATGACACTGACATAAAATTCCTCCCTGCTGAACGTAACTCCGTAACAAGGTTCGACCCACGAAGAAAAAACAATGGAAGACATCAAAAAGAACAGAAACAAAATTCTTGGCAGCGGCCGCATTTTTCCTTGAAAAAAAAAGTGCTCAGCAGCAGATGAAAGCGCGAGAGCTCTTCAGACGTCAAATTTTCGCGCGCGATCGCGTCGGCGGCAAAAAGAAGAATGAAGGGCAACACAAAAAGTCGAATAATGATTCCAAGGTTCGTCTTCCCCAACCTCCCTTTTTTCAAAATACGCAGCCTCATTTCGCTCTTCAAGGGAATCCCATGAGCATCGTGTGACACGCATAACATCGTGTCACACGCAGTTCGCCACTTCATTATCAAATAAATTGCAAGCTGGTCAACTTTAAACTTTAAACTTGTGTAAGGTTTCCGGGGTGTTCCCCAGGGCTTCTTTTCGCCCACTCACATCTTACGACTTATCGGCTGCACTTGGTGAGTCTAAACAGGTTGATGCCATCTTCATAGATCTTGTTAAAGCTTTTGATAAAGTGTCCATATCAATCCTCATTTCAAAACTTGCCAATCTAAAGATACCAGAAAATCTCTTTGTGTGGCTTTCTAACTTTATCTCCGCCCGATACTTCCAAGTCCTTGTGTGTGGTGAGTCTTCGGAACCCTTCGCACTATCCAGTGGAATACCACAAGGGTCAGTTTGTGGACCACTTCTTTTTCTCATTTACATAAACGACATGACAGGGAAAGTTCGCTCTAAAGTTAGGCTCTTTGCTGACGATGTGGTTATTTACCACATCATCGATTCACCCGATGATTCCGAAATCTTACAGTCTGACATTGACAACATTTACATGTGGTGTGTTGAAAATAGCATGGAGATTAATGTTGCCAAGA
>JASGXE010001940.1:0-13800 GCA_030068105.1 Sinentomon sp. SZTP_YWyxl
GCCGTCATCAATAGCCTCCTCTGGGGAACCCAGATCCAGCAGACTGACATCGTTGCTCAGGTCCTCTTGCTCCTGCACACCGTTCTTCTCTTTCTTGTCCTTTTCCCGGTTTGAACCGTCCGATTTGGCCTTTTCCCGTTTGGCAACCTTCTTCTCGATGTTCTCATGTTTGGCACTCTTTTTTGTTTTTGATTTCTCTTTCGAGGGATTGTCTTCGTCACAGAAGTCATCTTCAAAGAAAATCAGCCTGGCAAGGGAAGAGGATGAAAAATAAAGGTGTTGTAGGTGGGTACTTCTTAATGGCTTCCGGAACTTGAACCATTCCAGAAAGAGGCCTGCCACTAATTTTTGTACTGGTTCCACTCCAGTGCCATGTCTCACCAGTTTCTTATCATTTTCGCCGTTTTAAAAAGACACTTACATTTTTCATCCAAGGAACATCAACCATGTTGTGGCAAACGCTTTTTTGTGGCGAAAATCACCTGTTGTGGGCAAATGAAATGTCTTGTCTGAATGGACTTCTTTGATGCAAACGAATACATGGGCACCACAAACAGTTACCACAGTTCAACAACGTAACAGAGACCACTAACCGTTCCTAATTGTTTAGAATGATGATGTTTCACTCCCGTGCACGTGGGGCAGCACCAACCACAAGTTCGAAACACCCCAAGTCACAGCTGCTCTGAGACTGAAGATGCACCGGATTTGTTATTACGGCATGGGCCCGAGTTCCATAGAGGCATAGGGATGTGGCCAGTTTTCTGGGTGTTCCTTCGGTTTCAGGCAAATGGCAGAGTAGCTGTTTGCCAAGTGGGATCGAAGGTTTAATTCCGTAGAGTCCAGGGCAAAAGCACATGTTGAGATCTGGATGGAAGTTAAGAGGATTTTGGGTTGGGCAGGTGGAAGTATTGAGTGTGATGTGTTTGTTGCCAGACAACCATGGTTCACAGGTCGTCGTTCATGGCATGTTTTTGGTTCAATGTGATGTGGCAGGACTCCCCAAATGTTCGGGATTTGTGACTTAATGTTCGGGTAAAATGGAACTGTGCCTGCACCACCCTGACAACCAAAGGTGCACCCATAAAACCGGCTGCCACCTTGCTTCCCATGCCTCCAACCCACCAGGTCCCACTCGACAACAAACGATCCAGCCCATATTCAGTCAGTTCGCATCAGCAGCAGTCACCAGAGATGTTCACCAAAACCTACTGAATGGAGTTACTGCTTCATCTTAATCGTTTTCGAACTTGTGTTTGATGAAGCCCCACGTTCACGGTGGCGAAGGGCCACCATTCTCAACATTTCAGAATGATTTAGGACCTCTTTGTAAGGTTATTGTGAACTCTCCCATGAACCAATAAAAAAACTAAAGATATCCACCAGGTAGGTAGCAAATACCTACGGCAAATCGAAATTTAAAAACCATACTTTGATACTTTCTGTGATTTGAATTCTTGACAAAGTTTCGCCCGTGAGCTTTGCACGCAGTTGATCAGCTTGTTACAATGAGCATGAACACAATTCAAACGGTGAATGGTGTTGTTCCAAAATTTGATTGCACACCTGGCCTTGTGCCACACAACCTCACACCAGGGACCTTATTCAAATCAACCTGCTAAGCTTAGTAGCTGCTAAAGTCCTGCTACCGACCTGCTAAGTTTCATTTTCTTTATTCAAATCAACCTGCTAAATTAGCAGGACTTTAGTAGGACGATGGCAGGAGTTTAGCAGCATCTCAGACTTAGCAGGACCTTAGCAGCACCTCCAATCTGACCAATGTAAAAAAGTTAGAGGCGCCTCGGACCGCCTCTAAAGTCCTGCTAAGTCCTTTCGTTCACGAATCGAAACAATTTCGAGTGGTTCTTTTTATTTTTTTTTCTGGAATTTTTTCCCAATTTCACTGTTGGAGGAGCTTTTCTTTTTTTCTTTTTTTTTCCATTGAACCTGCAACAATATTTTATTTTTCGTGGTCATTCCAATGGTGTTCGGTGATGCGGGAGCCTCTCTTTTCTGCGGTTAAAAACAGTTTCTCGATTTTTTTCGGATGGTGTTCAAAACAAAGAAGAGGACCCCTCGAGTTCCTGAAGGTCAGTGAAGCATCAAACAGCGGTTGAAGCATGCAATCTGCAAAATAATCCTCGGCCGGGAATCGAACCCGGCCCACCTGCACAGCAGTCCTGCACGCTACGCTTGCGCCACCGGACACAGCGCTGTGCTCGGAAATTTTAAATGGGTTTTCTTTGTCGCATCCTGCTGAGTCTGCTGAGAGTGGAGATTTTGAATCGTCGGCAGCATCTGTCAAGACAGCGCCCCACCATTGACGCACTGACTGTGATTGAGATAAAAAAAATGTGGTTGCCTTGTTAGCGCTCCTTTTTGGCAGGCATGCTTCCTCCTTTTACGTTTCAAGAAGTTCTCGAATCCCTCATTGTTTTCAGAATGTGTGGATCATTTTTGATGTGTGCGGCAAAAGTCGGCCTCTGATTTGAATGGCAAAAGTCCCACCACGCAACGCCTGCGCCAAAAGGACCATCCGTGCTGAACCACAGCGTTCTCAATAAACAATGGAGCACGCAATGGCTGAGCTTTCGCTTTGGATCGTCGACGCGAGGGCTTTCGGAACCATTGTTTTCTCTCTTTGGAGTCGCGCTCTTTTTGAGTAATTGGACGTACCTATGGAGTTGCGATTTTCTGGACATTTTGCTGACAAAATGCTCATTACTCTTGCAGGATCAGTGTGTGTCCAGCCAGATCATGACAAACGTTAGTGGAATAGCTATTTGATACAATTGCACCTATGGGCAACCAGCGGGTCAAATATCGCAGGTAATGCATTAAAGGGGCGTTGTAAAGTGAGGTAGTCAGTCCATGCGATACCGTGGCATTTTGCGAATTGTGCGGAACCACAGGTTGGATTCGGTTTGATTGGTTTTCGCAGAATTCGCGATTGAACTGTGGGACTTGTATCAACATTGAGGTGGGCCAAAATTGTCCCCTTTTTATTTCATTTCATTTTTTTACCGACAGACATTTCAAACAGGTAACCTAAATTTCGTCCGATAGGCGATAAAGAGCCTTCATCCGACAAGGTTGGATTTGGGTTACGTTTACATGAGAAGGTACCTAATATACCAATCCACGCCTTCAGACCTTCTAAAAATTAGACGTTTTTACGGCGACCCTTTTGTTCTGTTTGAACCCCAATAATGTTGTGATGCAATTTTTTGCGAAATTCGGTGCAGAATCCTGTAAAAAACAAATATTCCTGTCTTGCGATTTTTCTTGCGAATTACGAAAAAAATCTTGCGATTTCTTGCGGTTTTTGGGCAAAAAATCTTGCGAAAAATGAAAAAAGTGTCTGGCAACACTGTCAGGCTTCGCTTCAAATGTTGTCGGCAAAACGAAGTTGTCAGAGAAGGAGACAAATTTGAAATGCAAAAGGGAAAAATTTGACACCCACCCGACAAGTGGTGTGGGGCAGCCCCACAGCGGGGTTTCAAGCGGCAGAGCCCCTTTGGTGTGCGTTATCGGGAACGGACTCACCAGGATAAGTTCAAGTGTTTTGGGTTTTCATTTTGACCTTTTGTGGGCACTCAAGATTGTGTTTGTCTGCAAAATGTAGAAGAAAAAAAAAACAATTTCCTCGGGAGCGGAAATTGTTTTTTGACCCGCATCCAATTTCTCCCTTGTCACCCATGTGGCTGCTGCCAATTCAGTCAAGTTGCGAAAACTTGCCAAGCCGACACTGAACGAAAATTGTGATGATTTTCCGGCTCTTGCTAAGCTTCAAAAACACACTGAAGATTGAAGACGCATATTATTGTCGCTGCTCGCGGCTTCATGGAAAAACAAGCACTGTTCGTGGGCGTGAACTCTGTTCACGTTCACAGCATCATGTCGATGCAGCGAAGTTTCATGTCGTCGATACCACAACAAAAACAAACTCACAAGATTTGTCTTTCCTGACAAAAAATCACACTTCCAAAACGATATTTGAGCACTGCGAAATGCTTCGAGTTCAACAATGAAAAAAATCCCATTCACCGGGAATCGAACCCGGCACCTCTGACATGGAAGCCTACTGCTTTGACCACTCGGCCATGGTGGCTTCTCGCTGAATTCCGTCAACAATGGATGACTTTATGTTGCGTCTCAATGCGTCTGCTGCGGAAATGTTTCAAATGTTTCATTCCGGGAATTTGAATAAGAACTTTTGTCCTGCCATCATCCTGCTTGCGGTCTGCTTCCAACCTGCCAAAATCGTCCTGCTAAGATGCTGTTAGCTTAGCAGCTTCTAATTTTAGCAGGTTGATTTGAATAAGGTCCCAGGCCTTGTTGCCCCATGAAAGAAAACTCCTCCACAACCACGAATGTTAACTGACACTTTGTGATGCGTAATTTTCGGCAACTCAAAAAACAACAATTCATTTCCATAACTAGGTAAATGTCCAGTTATCAACATACTTGTCTCTTTCGTAATCAGATTTAGCACCGGTCTCCTTGGCAAGACCCTTCGACAATTCTGTTAACTCCTTGACAACTGAGAATTCGTAGAACTGATATCCTTAAAACAAAGAGTAAGAATGTTATTTAAAATCTACAGTCCTATGATAACCCACAGCATAATGATAACAAGTCATGATGCCATAATTATGTAATTAATTAATTAATTAATTATTGTAATTAGGTAATTATGATTCGTTTACGATATAAATGCAAACATGACATAACGTGAATGGGAAATAAAAAAAAAGATCAGCAATAATTTACAGGCAAACATTTACAAGATAAATTAATCAAGCATGCACAGATTGTGTGACCGAGCCTGTAAATTTTTTGAGGATCAGTGAGTCATTGGGGAGGGAATTCCACTCCCGAATTGTTCTGGGAAAGAAGGATTTAAAATGCGTATTGAGCTTCAAAATGGGTACAGTAAATTTGTATGGATGAGAACGGCTGTTAGTGAAAGGGTAGGCTTGTATTTCGTCCGGCAGAGAAAGAAGCAGCGAACCTCGTAAGAATCTTTTTAAGTGTAGAAAGCCGTCTCATCGATCTCCTCTGTTGGAGAGGCAAAAGACCTAATTCGTTAAGGGGGGGACCTAGTTTCGGCAAACTTTTTTCTTTTTTGACCGATTTTGTTCCAATTTTGCACACACTTATGAACCAATCTAGACAACTTCTGTGCAAAATTTGAACACTGTAGCTCATCTGGTTTGGCCACAGCAGCCAATTTTGTATAAAAAATAAGGTGATGTTCCGTCCCATGCACAGCGATAACTAGAGCACTCTGAAAATGGTGAAAAGTAATTGTCACCGCCAAAACGAAATCAGCCATTTTAACCATCTTTTGTGATTTCTTTATCATTTCAGTCAATTGAAAGGCAATTCTGGCAATTGTGGATGGGCGATTTTCCACGAAATGTGAAAATTTCCACGAAATTCATTGATTTCCACGCAACGCCTGCGCCAAAAGGACCATCCGTGCGCCCGTTCTTCTTATAGGCCCGATTTTTGATTTTCTTCATCGCAGCCTGCGCATTTCCAATTGGAGATATTTCGAATGCACATTTTTTTCCCAATCCACTTCCGCATGCGCGTCTCTGATTGGCTGTTGGGAATTCCAGCCAATTTCAACATCCAATTTTCAAAACCAAACTTAACCAAACATAACCTGACCTAACCTAACCCTATTGCGACCATAGAAAGAGTTGCGAAGCGGTGGCAAACACGCCCAATGGCAAAAAGCGGTGGCAAGGCAAAAATGCGAAAATTGATGACGTCACAAATTGAGACGACGTGATTGGCTGTTGCGATGCTGCTGTCCGCGGAAGTGGATTGGAAAAAAAAATTATGCATTTCGAATCACGGTCATGTGGCTTATCGCTTCAAATGTTGTCGGCAAAACGAAGTTGTCAGAGAAGGAGACAAATTTGAAATGCAAAAGGGAACAAATTTGACACCCACCCGACAAGTGGTGTGGGGCAGCCCCACAGCGGGGTTTCAAGCGGCAGAGCCCCTTTGGTATGTGCGTTTGTATCGGGAACGGACTCACCAGGATGAGTTCAAGTGTTTTGGGTTTTCATTTTGACCTTTTGTGGGCACTCAAGATTGCGTTTGTCTGCAAAATGTAGAAGAAACAAAAAAACAATTTCCTCGGGCGCGGAAATTGTTTTTTTTTAACCCGCATCCAATTTCTCCCTTGTCCACCCATGTGGCTGCCAATTCAGTCAAGTTGCTAAAACTTGCCAAGACGACACTGAACGAAAATTGTGATGATTTTCCGGCTCTTGCTAAGCTTCAAAAACACACTTGATGAAGATTGAAGACTCATTGTCGCTGCTGCCGGCTTCATGGAAAAACAAGCACTGTTCGTGGGCGAGAACTCTGTTCACGTTCACAGCATCATGTCGAAGTTTCATGTCGTCGATACCACAACAAAAACAAACTCACAAGATTTGTCTTTCCTGACAAAAAATCACACTTCAAAAACGACATTTGAGCACTGCCAAATGATTCGAGTTCAACAATGAAAAAAATCCCATTCACCGGGAATCGAACCCGGCACCTCTGACACGGAAGCCTACTGCTTTGACCATTCGGCCATACTGGCTTCTCGCTGAATTCCGTCAACAATGGATGACTTTATGTTGCGTCTCAATGCGTCTGCTGCGGAAATGTTTCAAAAAATGTTTCATTCCGGGAATTTGAATAAGAACTTTTGTCCTGCCATCATCCTGCTTGAGGTCTGCTTCCAACCTGCCAAAATCGTCCTGCTGTTAGCTTAGCAGCTTCTAATTTTAGCAGGTTGATTTGAATAAGGTCCCTGATGGCAAGTTAGAGCAGCAAGACTAGAACGTCACAGCTTTAGACTGACACACACAGTACATCTAATCAGGGAAAGTCACTTCCAAGTGTGAGGCAAACTGCATGCTCAACACTCACTCAGCTGTGACCTAATAACCAATTCAAGAGACCGCATACTCAGACGAGTTTAGTCGACATTTTTTTTACTAGTTGGGGAGCCACAGGCATTAAAAATGCTGGGAAATCCGGCTGATTTCCCTGCGTGACGCAAATTTTACAAGGTGTCTATCTACCCAATGCCCCTGATTGTACAGTGGCGAGAAAATTAATTGGACCACACATGGTAATGTTTCTTTCGGGTTTCTGGGGAAACCTTGGATCCATCGGAATTGGCGTTCCATCACTGATTTGATGCATATTTCTGTGCAACAATTCCGATTTCTTGAAATGAAATCACCACGATTCTCCTAGTTTTCTCTGAAAAAGCGAAAAGCCAGCAGCAATTGACGGCACGAGTAAATTTCTCGCCACTGTACAACAAATTTCACTCAACATCTCACCATGTGTGAACAACAGGGGGCATTGGGCAAAGTGTTTATGGAGTCACACTCACCTTTTAACGGAGTTCCAAAGACCGTCGATATGGATCGGAAATTTTGCGTCACGCAGGGAAATCAGCCGGATTCCAGCATTTTTAATGCCTGTGGCTCCCCAACTAGTAAAAAAAATGTCGACTAAACTCGTCTGAGTATGCGGTCTCTTGAATTGGTTATTAGGTCACAGCTGAGTGAGTGTTGAGCATGCAGTTTGCCTCACACTTGGAAGTGACTTTCCCTGATTAGATGTACTGTGTGTGTCAGTCTAAAGCTGTGACGTTCTAGTCTTGCTGCTCTAACTTGCCATCAGGGACCTTATTCAAATCAACCTGCTAAAATTAGAAGCTGCTAAGCTAACAGCAGGACGATTTTGGCAGGTTGGAAGCAGACCTCAAGCAGGATGATGGCAGGACAAAAGTTCTTATTCAAATTCCCGGAATGAAACATTTTTTGAAACATTCCGCAGCAGACGCATTGAGACGCAACATAAAGTCATCCATTGTTGACGAATTCGAGAAGCAGATGCGAAGTCAAAGCAGTAGGCTTCCGTCGACGGAATTCAGAATGGCAGTATGAGCCAGTAGGGCAGTCCGGTCAGAGGTGCCGGGTTCGATTCCCGGTGAATGGGATTTTTTTCATTGCTGAACTCGAATCATTTGGCAGTGCTCAAATGTCGTTTTGAAGTGTGATTTTTGTCAGGAAAGACAAATCTTGTGAGTTTGTTTTTGTTGTGGTATCGACGACATGAAACTTCGACATGAGGTGAACGTGAACAGAGTTCTCGCCCACGAACAGTGCTTGTTTTTCCATGAAGCCGGCAGCAGCGACAATGAGTCTTCAATCTTCATCAAGTGTGTTTTTGAAGCTTAGCAAGAGCCGGAAAATCATCACAATTTTCGTTCAGTGTCGTCTTGGCAAGTTTTAGCAACTTGACTGAATTGGCAGCCACATGGGTGGACAAGGGAGAAATTGGATGCGGGTTAAAAAAAAACAATTTCCGCGCCCGAGGAAATTGTTTTTTTGTTTCTTCTACATTTTGCAGACAAACGCAATCTTGAGTGCCCACAAGGTCAAAATGAAAACCCAAAACACTTGAACTCATCTGGTGAGTCAGTTCCCGATACAAACGCACATACCAAAGGGGCTCTGCCGCTTGAACCCCGCTGTGGGGCTGCCCCACACCACTTGTCGGGTGGGTGTCAATTTGTTCCCTTTGCATTTCAAATTTGTCTCCTTCTCTGACAACTTCGTTTTTGCCGACAACATTTGAAGCGATAAGCCACATGACCGTGATTCGAACATGCATAATTTTTTTCCAATCCACTTCCGCGGACAGCAGCATCGCAACAGCCAATCACGTCGTCTCAATTTGTGACGTCATCAATTTTCGCATTTTTGCCTTGCCACGCTTTTTGCCATTGGCGTGTTTGCCACCGCTTCGCAACTCTTTCTATGGTCGCAATAGGGTTAGGTTAGGTCAGGTTATGTTTGGTTAAGTTTGGTTTTGAAAATTGGATGTTGAAATTGGCTGGAATTCCCAACAGCCAATCAGAGACGCGCATGCGGAAGTGGATTGGGAAAAAAATGTGCATTCGAAATATCTCCAATTGGAAATGCGCAGGCTGCGATGAAGAAAATCAAAAATCGGGCCTATAAGAAGAACGGGCGCACGGATGGTCCTTTTGGCGCAGGCGTTGCGTGGTGGAACTTTTGCCGTTCAAATCAGAGGCCGACTTTTACCGTTCACATCAAAAATGATCCACACATTCTGAAAACAATGAGGGATGCGAGAACTTCTTGAAACGTAAAAGGAGGAAGCATGCCTGCCAAAAAGGAGCGCAACCACATTTTTTTATCTCAATCACAGTCAGAGCGTAAAAAAAATGCAGCGAATGATAAAGTCAGAGCGGAGTAGAAGGATCCTTCTGCTCCCTGTGTTGAAATATTTTCAAAAGTGGGTGGGTGCTGGCTTGACAGATGTTGTCGCCGATTCAAAATCCCCAATCTGCTGCAGGCAGCAGGATGCGACAAAGAAAACCAATTAAAAATATTTTTTTTTCTCAAAATATTTCGCATTGGCATGATCATTGGCGTAATTATCACAACAAAACATTGAAGGCTTGGAGATGTGGGCCACAAGAAAGAACAAACATTTTATTATTTTCCTGAAAATAATTAAAAGGTCGGTTAGATTTCCATTGTTGCAGAGTGTTCTTGCAACGGAAAAGAAGCAAGTCCTGTCAAAAAGGAGCGCAAACGAGGCAAGATTTTTTGTCTCAATCACAGTCAGTGCGTCAAAATGTAGCGCGATCAAATCGTCGGTAAATAATCAAAAAAGTAGCATTTTTCAAAATGTTCAGGAGAAGCAAAAAACATTTTTCCAAATTGTCTGCTTATGGAATTGCACCCATTTTTTGTTGAAAAATGGCCACATTCAGGCAGTTTCTGCCTCCAAAAGTCACTCGCGGCCTGTGATTTGTTTTTGAGATAGATGTCACTTGCACTATTTGTCCTCTTTTAATTTCTTCTTTAAGCTTATTTGCGGAATTGCAAATCAGTGCAAGTCAAGTTTAATGACACTTGCCTTAGTTTTCTCAACTCAAAAGAAGTGATGAATATCTGTTTGCTATGCTTTGACCTTGTCATTTGCCCCAATTGGCCAAGGCTCTAATTTTCGTTTTCTTGAAATCTTACCTTTGGGTTCTGATTTTTCCTGCTGACAACGGCTGTATTTTGTTCTTGTGAGGGTTGTTGTATCTGTAATTTTGAGAATTTTGCAATTTTTTTTCAAATGAAATCAGATCAAGCGATGTGAAAAATTATTTTAATCTACAAATGCACAATGGAAGTTCTCAAGATTAGCATTGTTGGTTTATCAAAAATGAATGACACCCAACATTGTCAACAGTCTTAATCGTCGTCGGCTTAAGCAGCTAAATGCAGAGTATGCACAGAAGCCTTTTTTGCATTTTGTAAATCCTCATTCCATTTCTTTAAAAAGTACTTCAGTCCGTTGGTCTCTCAGGAATGGTTTGCATCCTTGCTCCCAGCAAAAATAATGGCAATGGTGTCCTTGCTGCCATTGTATCATAGCCAACATTCCTGGACTGTATTCTTTATGAAGGAAGCGTTTGCTTGGTGGACCCACAACGAAGTGGTCCTCTTGCTGGCAGATGCAGGTGCCTGACGACCCACATGTGACAGCTGCTGATTTAGGTCCAGACTAACTGTGGCACAGATGATGAGGTGAGCAGGCTTGCTGGTTGATGCACACTGACCCACAGATGGTCTGTTCTGGTGGTTAAGTCCGAAGTGGAACATCACAGATTCGTGGCTGGATTCTCTCTGGATGCGTTAGATGAGACTGCAGCAGAGAGATGTGTGTGTAAGTCGGAATAAGTCAGTCCATCATTTGCTCTATCAAATGGAGAAGATGCTCCATGACACAACGAAACTTCAGAATCACCTTCAGCCAACATACTGAAATGGAAACCTCCCTCAAATTGAATCCTGTGTGCATTGCATTCAGCAGCAATTGACTGAAGTTTCAAAGATAACGAACGATCAAAGTAGCTCTGAAGTTTGAAGAAAGATGTCGATGTAAGCTTTGCGGGATCACCAAAAGCCAATTTGAACGCCTCATACAGAGAAGAAACATTGTCCTCATCCCGAAGAAGCATGGAAACTGAAACGAAAGCAAAACAAAGATTGCTAAAATGCAGGGAAACATCGTCAACCCGAGATCAAACCACAGTGAAGGACTTTGCTAGTTTTACCTAAATTCTTCACAGGGCTGCCATTAGTCCACTTTCCATCATTATCAAAACACCAGAATTGGATCTTTGCCGTGATGGTTCATTGGCAAAACCAGTCTAGTCAAACAAGTTACTGTTACTGACCAGCAACTGCATGCATGAAAAGTGAGGAGAAATGCTCACCTATAAAAAGCTTTGAAATCAATACAGTTTGATCCTGCTGAGTGACAAAGTCTGGTGAAAAAAGGGAAACAGATGTCAAAGGACTCCATCTGACCACATCCATAACGGAGTCACTTTCCACAATGTTTTTCAATTATTGGCTTTCCAAACAAAATCACACAAAGAGTAGGTAGTTGTTCATTTCTGCTTCCGGGGTCAGTCAGGAAAGCTCCGTCGCCAATCCTTTCTATTGAACCAGCATCTGTTTTTTGTCCTGTTTTGCACTGAAATTTTTCTTTTATTCTAACCGCATGTTTGTGTCAAACACGGTACGATTGCTGGAATTCCAATTTACAACTTGAAAATGGGCTGCAGTTATTGCTCAGCAGCACAGAGAAATTTTGCCCGAACAAAAAACATTTCCTTCGCTGAAAAGATGCCCAGCAAATCCCAAGGCCCTGACTAAGCTAGCATACCAATGAGTGAGGATATTGGCTATGCCATGCAAGGCATTTTCAAGATGGAATGGACGAAATCACCAGCAATGCAATCCCGACCAGGGCTTCGCAGTTTGTTTGTCTACGTTTAACCACGTTCGTATCATCGAAGGAAGTATGGGCCCAGCAAAAAATAGTCAAAAATAGCGACGAACATTGTGATGAGCTGATTTGTAAAAAATGGCTAACCGTTTTCTTTTCCATGTGGATCTAATTATTATCAAGAAGCTACTAACTGCCTTTGTTTTTGCTGCCTTCGTCATCCGTTTTTGTGGCCATGGAAGCAATCCGCCACGAGATCATCCAGCCGCAATCGGGACCAAACACCAAAAACTTGGAAAATTGAGAACAGGCCCAGTAACACTGGAGCTAAGATGTAGGTATGCCCTACGAACAGCAGAGAAGAAGAAGAGCTTCAGGAATAAGAACACCTGTTAGAAAGAACTGGAGAATTACATGTCCAGCCTTCATTGAATCTGCAGAGCAGTTCTTATGGTTTGTACTCGTATGCAAAAACGGTGACAAAACAATGGGCCCTCCAGAGAAGACTCGATAAGTTGACAAACCAGTAAGAAAAGCCTGGATGGAGCACCATTATGTTCGAAGATCAAATGGGAATTTATTACCGTGTCAGGTGTTCAAACCCGTGACACAACACAGTGCAAGTGTGCTCCCAGATAAGACTTGCACTGTTTGGCTTGTTGATGGCTGAATGACAAGAACTTTTATTCGATGAGGAAAAACAGTGCAAGTCATCTCAAAAAAGACACTTGCTCTATTTTGTATCTTCGGTTTGAGAAGACAATTCTTGCAAGCGCATGGCAAACTAGTGCAAGTAAGCTCTGGCAGACATTTGCCCTGTTTTGCTCACCACAAAATGACAAGAAAGATGCTTGCACTACTTTGCAAACCAGAGTTATCATGTTTTGTCCTTTCATGAAAATCAGCACAGACACTTGCCTTGATTGGGACTTTGGCTATTTGAGGAGATAGACTTGCACTGTTTATACCATTCGATAGAGGACAAAAAACCATGGCCAAAAATGTAAATAACTCAATTTCGGCAGGTTCAATGGAAACAAAGAAAAGAAAAAAAAGAAAAGCTCCTCCAACAGTGAAATTGGGAAAATATGTGCAGAAAAAAAATAAAAAAGAACCACTCGA
The DNA here is from genome assembly GCA_030068105.1 of Sinentomon sp. SZTP_YWyxl. NCBI lineage: Eukaryota > Metazoa > Arthropoda > Protura > Sinentomata > Sinentomidae > Sinentomon > Sinentomon sp. SZTP_YWyxl. The sequence continues at coordinate 12,982 of JASGXE010001940.1, forward strand.
AATTCTTTCGATTCGTGAACGAAAGGACTTAGCAGGACTTTAGAGGCGGTCCGAGGCGCCTCTAACTTTTTTACATTGGTCAGATTGGAGGTGCTGCTAAGGTCCTGCTAAGTCTGAGATGCTGCTAAACTCCTGCCATCGTCCTACTAAAGTCCTGCTAATTTAGCAGGTTGATTTGAATAAAGAAAATGAAACTTAGCAGGTCGGTAGCAGGACTTTAGCAGCTACTAAGCTTAGCAGGTTGATTTGAATAAGGTCCCTGATATTTCTTTCCGGCCAGCATTTGAATTCGGTCTCATTTTGAGACTGGCCAGTATCAATTTTTTGAAGGAGGAAAAATGATTGGTGGTGAAATGTTTCGCTGCTCAAGGGATGAGGCCATCTGAGATGCATCAACAAGTGGCTGCTCCAAGTCTGTGACTCCCCTCTTCCCAGCCGCAGCATCTGTGGTGGGCCCGGTAAATTTAAAGCAGGATGGGACACGGTGCACCACGTGTAGCGGTCCAGACGTCCAAAAACAAGCACTACTCCAGCAAATGTTTCACGGGTGGAAGAAAAACGTTTTGACAGACCGAAGATTGACTGTGCAAGAGATAGCCGAGTCCTTAGGGATAACGAAATGGGCTATGCATGGAATTCTGGGCCAGAACTTGAAAATGGCAAAAGTCAGTTTTCGAATGGGTGCTCCATCTTCTTGACACTTCCAAAAAACAGCATCGTCTGAGAATTGGTGGTCCCTGCCGTTTTTTGCTGCGTCGTCGGGAGGGGACATCAGGACCCCTCTGTATGGTGCAAAGCGGATAGGGAAGAGTCCCCACA
>JASGXE010001941.1:0-14634 GCA_030068105.1 Sinentomon sp. SZTP_YWyxl
AATTCTCTTTTTTATTGATCTGACTGGTCCAGATTTCGAGCGGTATTAAACAAAAACCTGTCAAGATTGGGAATTCAGTGGAAGAGGCATGGCAAGAATTTAAAACGTTGATGTTCAGATTATTTGGGAATGCATTCCGGCAAAAACGGTCAACAGCAACAATTCATTCCAGCCGTGGATTCGGCAAGATCTAAAGCACCTTTTGCGAAAAAAGCGCCGTGCCCATGGCAGACTTAAACACATTTTGGGGACAGCCAAAAACAGAGTTTCAGGGATTTATGAAAACTTGTGAAAGGAAAAACCAGGACTTCTCTTACGGATTTTTAGACGGAGGCATTTGAGGAAGGGCACATGAATAGGTTCTGGAATTACATAAAATCACGTAGATCAACCGACTACAATAAAGACTTTCGCATCCCTGAAAGACGAAGGTGGGCAGTTGACTACAGATTCCAAAGCCAAGGCGATAATAGGTCCGCCTTGGCTTTGGGATCTGTAGTCAACTGCTCACCTCCTATTGAATGAAGCCTTTACAAAAACCTTCACGGTTGAAGATTTCAAATCTGTCCCTGAAACAGACCACAACCATCTCCAGCCCATGTCGCCAATTAAAGCAATCAAGGTGGAAAATGTCACAAAGCTCCTCCAGGGGATAAATCCCACAAGTCAGCGGGGCCTGATCATCTACCTGGTCGTCTGTTGAAAACACTTGCTAGTGAAGTATATCTAACAGCTATTTTCATGAAGTCCCTGGACACTGCAGCAATTCCCTCAGATTGGCGTAAAGCAGGATCATCCAGTGATGTTCGTAATTACAGGCCAATCTCTCTGACCTGCATTGTTTGCAAAATGTTTGAGCACATTTTTTATTTACCAACATCTTCGATAATCTAAACGATGGCAATCTTCTTTTTGACATGCAACATGGCTTTCAGAGGGGTCTATCTTGCGAAAACACAGCTTATGGAAATTCACAACGACCTAGCAAAATCCCTGGATTGCCGAAAGCGGATTGATGCCATTTTTCTCAATTTCAGCAAGGCTTTCGATAAGGTCGCGCATGCAAGACTTCTCAAAAAATTAAAAAGCTACAAATTAGATCCCCACTGTATACGCTGAATAGAAAACTATCTCGCTGGTAGGTCACAGATCAGGGTAGTGTTCGTAAATTCCCGGGAATTTATTTTCGAGGGAATATTCCCGGGAATATTCCGGGAATATTCCTTTTTCGGGAATTTTGGGAACAAACGAAAATTCCCGGGAATTTTGGGAATATTCCCGGGAATATTCCCTCATTGGGAATTTTGGGAATATTCCCTGGAATTTTGGGAATATTCCCGGGAATTTTGGGAATATTCCCAGGAATTTTGGGAATATTCCTGGGAAATTTTGGATTATTCCCAGGAATTTTGGGAATATTCCTGGGAAAATTCAAATTTTGAAAATATCACTGGGAATTTTTGGAATATTCCCATGCAGGTACCTACTTTATGATTTTCCTGTGGGAACTTCAATTTTTTCAAACTCAAGTAGGCCTAGCTCGTGGTTGTTGAACAAGATTATCACATTTTGCCAGTTTCCATCTGAGTCATTTCACCATCATCGCCAGACCAGATACCTGCAGGCTGGCGTGAAAATATCAAATGCACGAAAGCAGCAAAATGTTGATGCGGTTAAAGTCAGCCGGGCTGTGAATTCTGTGGTTTATTATCATTTTGTAGGGTAATCAATTATGATGCGAAAGGGCGAATCTATGGCGGCGTATTTTCAGAGCAAATTTTGGGGGATTTTTAAACCCGGTTATTCCTGGCCTGTTTGCGAATGGCTTTTTTAATTCCAATTTTCCTTTCTTTCGAACTAATTTTCTATTCGAAAAATCATACTTCACATTTCGATGGATTCCTACTTTGCAGAGTTCATTCAACAGTGAGCAGTTTTGCTCTTTTGAAATCACCGTGTGGGGCTGCTCCCGACTCGGAGACTTGGTAAAAATTTATAAACATTTGCTCCTTCTTGACAAGCATGATGGCATGATCAAGAGTTCGCGACTGCAGGCTCATGTCTGGTTTTGGCAGATTTTACTGACGAAATCTTGTGTTGAAATTGCCTGCTGACTGCTCGCGTTGGAACTGCGTGAACGGACTGGGTCTAACCTGCACACCAAAAAATACAAAGGGAAGTTGTAGGTGCCAACACGCTTTGGGCCAACAAAAAGAATTTGTTCCAATTTTCATTTTTTTTTCAAAGTGACAAAGATTATGTTTTAATTTTAAAATGTCAGCTGGCAACCTACATGTAGAATGTAGAATTTGTGCTGCAAAGATGTGTGGATATTGCATAATGTTCAACAGTCGTAAAGAAGTAGATGGAAGTTGGTTTTTTTCTCTTGGGGTAATCTAGGGTAAGATTTCACCAGATTTACGGCAAAAACATAGCTACACATTCACAGCCTTGGGTTGAACGTAGAAAGCAAAAGGAGCAAAACGGCTCAATGGGGAGAGCAAGCCCACAACAATTAAATTTTAGGAGAGCAGCCATCCTCACCCCTTCATAGCAGAAAATACACTTATCAAAGTCAATCCCTTAGGTAGGTACCCCTTTTATGCCCAACGCTGGCTGCTCTGGAGACAAAAAGTCAAAGGACTCACGATTACCTAGGTATAATTTTTAATGTGAAATATTCAAATGCAAGAATTTTGCTGGAAATTTTGAATGAAAATTCCCGGGAATTTTGGGAATATTCCCGGGAATTTTGGGAATATTCCCGGGAATATTCCCTTGGAAACTTTTCAAAGTCAAAAACAGTCAAAAAAATCAATATGAGACTGGAAATATTCCCGGGAATTTTCATTGAAAATTCCCGGGAATTTTGGGAATATTCCCGGGAATATTCCCTCGGGAACTTTCCCAGAGGGGCGGGAATATTCCGGGAATATTCCCGGGAATTTTGGGAATATTCCCGGGAATATTCCCTCACTCCGAACACTAGATCAGGGTGGTTCGTTTAAAACATTCTGTTTAAAACAATCTGTTTTAAACATGTTTTAAACAGCCACGACTTGTTTAAAACAATTTGTTTAAAACAAAATTGTGTTTAAAACGTGTTTTAAACATGTTTAAAACAACTGCAACTTGTTTGAAATGCTTTGTTTAAAACAATCTGCAAAAACAAAAATGCTCTTTGCTCAATTTTCACGTTTTTCTGTGATTGTTATCAATGAAACCATTATTGTTGCCTTTTTTTTAAGTATCCTTGTCATTAAATTATTGCAAAATTGGCCTTGGCAGCTTTTGGAACACGTTTAAAACTGTTTAAACGTCGGAAAAAAACAACAGACGGCAAAAAACGTTTAAAACAAAAAAAAAACATGTTTTTAACGATTTTTATGTTTTTTAGAAAAAAATATGTTTTTTCCAACCCTGTCACAGATAGTAGTTATCGATGGTCAGGAGTCAAGTCCTTGCAAGGTCACTTTGGGCGTGCCCCAGGGGACGGTTCTCGGCCCGCTGTTGTTCCTGTGTTCCTGATATACATTAATGACATCCCGTGAATTTGCAAAGCAGTCAGGCTGTTTGCAGACGACTGTGTGATCTACAGGATTATCGAAAACCAAGCTGATTGTGAAATTCTTCAAAGCGACATTGATGTTGCTTTCCAGTGGGCTTCATTGTGGCAAATGGAATTCAATGTGAACAAATGTGAAAAGTAACGTTTTGTCGAAATTCCAACCCCACGCCTTTTGATTAGGTATGTGTAATGAATGGCAAGTTGCTTGCCAGCAAGCCAGATTATGCTTGATGAGGGATTAAACTGGTCGAAGCACGTCGAAAAAATCTCAAACAGCAGCCTCTCAATGGTTGGTTTCATCAAGCGAAACCTTAGTAACTGTCCCCTCAATTTGTAAATCCTGGCCTATAAGTCCCTTGTTCGTCCAAAGCTGGAATATGGTGGTTCGGTCTGGCATCCTGTGCAGACTAACCATCGCGATTCGCGATGCTGTCGAGCGCGTCCAAAGAATCGCCGCAAGATTTATATGCGGGGATTGCAATCGAACATCTAGTGTTACCGAGATGATCGAGAAACTTCAGTTACCAAGTTTGTCTACCAGGAGAGCAGGATTGCAAAAAAAACAAACATTTGTGAAAAACAAAACATTTGTTTTAAAACAAAATTGGATGTTTTAAAACACATTTTTTGTAGTAAAAAAACAGCCAGGAAAAAACTTGTTTAAAAACATGATTTTTGTTTTTAAACAAGGTGTTTTAAAACAAATATTTTTTCCATTTTTCTTGTAAAACTTTGAGTGAAGCCTGAGTGAATGCAGCAACATACCCTGGGCAGTACGCAGGCTAAACAAATTTGCCCATTGGCCACTGCCAGATTCCATATTCTTTTGTGCACACAATGCACGTTTACCTTCTCGGTCCTCAACTTCACTCGTGGTTCGATATGGCGGGTCCGTGAATAAACTCATTTGGTGTGCTGGAATTTGCATCAAAGGATAACGTTCGGGATTCGGGATGCATAAATATTCCTGGAGATATCCGAAAATTCTTGAAATTTTCGTTGGATTCTATTCATTTCCATTTCTATTTATTTATCATTGTTCAAAAAGTCAACAAAATAGCAAGAATTATGATGAAATACAATCCAATTTTCACCAACCACGCCAAATTTTAATTACAATTTTGTAATGGTTCGTGATGACAAAAAAGAAATATATAAAACAACTCACCGTAGGCCACACACCAAGAGAAATTGATCAGGTGTTGATTAAACCAATTCAGCCCAGTTCCGTCGGGCTCTCTCTCAATGCTGCCTGAAGCAGCGCCAATCGCTCCAGTTGCGCCGCTTGCTTTTCCTGTGCAACAACAACCACAGGTCACTGTGCCCGAGCAGTGCCCCGCAAATCGTGTGATCGTCATTGGCGATTCCATAGTGAGACATCTTCCGGATGCATTGAAATCAGTTGGAGCCAGGGTTATTTGCCGTCCAGGAGCTACAACAGCAAGGATCTTATCCTTCGTCGAAGACAATCGCCACCTCTTCGCCGATGCTGAACTTGTTGTTGTTCATGTGGGGACCAATGACTTAGGAAAAGGAAACGGTAACAATTTCATTGATAACATGGTGAATTTAATTAATTGTTTGCGTTCAATATCCTCAAATCCAAATTTCTCAATTTTCATTTCGGGGCTTATTCAACGTCGTGATTATTTTGGCACAAATATTGTTGGCTTGTCCAATCATCGATTGTCGCAAGTTTGTTCTTCTCTTGGCGTTCATTTTATTGACATAAACCCTTTTTTCATTCCTAATTGGTTAAGCAGGAAGGATGGACTGCATCTTTCACAACTCGGAATTAATGCTCTTGGTAACTTTTTTCTATATTTTATTTCGCAATTTTGTCTCTCAGGAATATCTAGCGTACGGCCCTCCGAAACAAACTTGGCATAGCCTCAGATTTGTGTTTGTTTACCCCCGTTGAATGTTGTGAACATTGAAACGACCGTTGTTTTTAAAAATCTGGCGCCAAATGAGATGAGCGCGGCAACAAATGACGAATCTGTAAAATTCAAACCACCCAATCACAGGCGAGAACCCATGAACGGAACACAAGCATGTGGAAGTGAAAGAGGTGCTTTGCATGCGGAACGCCCCACCTGCCGCCCTCCCCTCCTGCGATGTTCGAACGGTTGCATCACGAACTGTGCATCATCTCCACGGCCTCATGCAACGCCTTCCAACGAAATCGCTCCTCTTCATTCAATTGAAGCCGCCCCGGTGTGTGCTGGGTTGCATCCTCTCCCTCCCAAAAAATTGCAGGTGGGACCGGTGGGAAACTCACCCATACCTGCTGAACGCAATAACCACATCACACGCTGCGGTAGCCACTCCTCTCTCCAGGAAGGTGCTGTTGGTGGCAATCCAGTGACTGGCGGGAAAGACAAAATTCGATCAGCCGTTTCCAGGAATGCGTTCAAGCCCACGCATGGACAAAAGCGATCGGATTTTTCTGATCTGATTCTGGTGACAGCGAATTGCCGTTCGCTGAATGCACTACACAAAAAAGTTGAATTGCTTACAATTGCAACTGATTATAAAGCCCAAATCCTCTTTCTTTCCGAAACTTGGGTACATGCGAGCGCCTCAGACGAAGAAGTTTTTCACGATTTTTACGCTTTGGTTAGGCAAGAAAGGCTGGGCACAAAACGCGGTGGATCCGTTGCAATTGCTGTTGCTAAATCTATCCCCATTTTCCCAGTTTCATTCAAAACTCCCATAGAGCCAACATTTAGGGATTGCCTCGAAACCGCATGGTGTGGAGTTAAATTTGCGGGACATAAATTGGTTCTTGGTTGTGTATACCTCTCGCCAACGGCGGATATTTCGGCTGTCGAAAAATTAACTGAAATTGTCCTTGCAGTTCTGGAATTCGCCCAATCTGTGAAGGCTTTCCTGATTATTTCTGGGGATTTTAATCTACCAAATATTAACTGGGAAGCCCCTGTGCGAACTTCTGGTAGTGCAAAGGATCGCTGCTTTTTGGAATTGCTTGAGGTAGCAGGCCTCGATCAAATCGTTAGATGCCCAAGCCGCTTTTGCTCAAATGGCAAGGCAAATATTCTGGATTTAGTCTTGCTAAATTTTGAAACCTCTTGTACTGAAATAAAAGCCATTCCTGGTATTTCTGATCACCTAATTTTGGTGACGTCGATCCAATTTCGTGGGAGAATCACGACCTTGCAATTCCGACAGGTAAAATACCTCAAGCGTTATGACAAGACCAATTGGGATGAGCTGTCAAGAATCGCAAGTGCCAATTTTGATGCCTTTCGTTCTATAACTCTGACAGAGGGTGTTGATTCCCAATGGACTTTTTTGAAAAATTTTCTGATTTCTCTGCTTGAACTCATTCCGACTGAAAGAAAAGTCGTTGACACACGATTTCCCTGGTCAAATAACAGGCTGAAAACTTTAATTCGTAAAAAGAGAAGACACCAACTAACTGCTCTGACCTACCCCACTGAGGCTAACTTGTGTCGTTTGAAGTCCACTTCTGACGAAGTAACTAATCTTAATAGAAAACGTTTTTCGAGTTATATCGACTCGCTTGCTGATTCCCCCTTTTCGACGAGGTTCTGGGGCTTCCTCAGGCGAAAGAAGGGTGGTCATGTTGGTATAAAAACGTTGCTGGATGAGCATGATCGCCCATTAGATACACCGACAGCAAAAGCGAATGCTCTCGTTCGCGCATTCCGAGGAAATTTTCTCCCCATTGATAATTCGATTGATTCCAGTAATACATGGCTCCATCTTACCGAGTTATCTGTGTATGAAACAAATCATGCAGTAGATGAAATAATTACCAGGAATTTTAATGTTTTTAAGATTATTCGTGTAATTAATAGTTTGGGAACAAGGAAAGCAGTGGGCTCGGATCGGTTCCCAATGTTAATATTCAAAAGCTTAAATCTTTCTCTTGCGCCTTATATAGAACTTCTTTTTGAGAGGATTCTGCGTTCAGGAACATCACCTGTTCCTGATCAATGAAAGCAGGTCACTATCGTGCCAATTCCTTAAAAGGTTGCAATTCAAATCCACTTAATTACAGACCCATATCGCTAATTTACAGTGCTCCCAAGATTTTCGAGTGGCTCCTTTGCAATGCATTGTCTGATTTGCAATCCGCAATGGAATAATACATCCCCATCAGCACGGGGATTTCAGAACAAAAATCATGCGAGACCCAGCTGATCGGCTTTATCCATGAGATTTCACTCAGTCTTGAGAGGAGAGAACAGGTCGATGCGTGTTCATTGATTTTGAGGAGGCCTTTGATATAGATGAGGTATCATCGGCTTCTTATTTTAGAAAGTTGACAAATTATCGTGTGCTTTTCCCTTTAATGGCACTTCTGGGATCATATCTGAAGGATAGACGGGCCCTTGTTATGGTAGGAGAGTGCCTATCAGAAGAAACTTTGGTGCTGACATCAGGCGTTCCGCAAGGACGTTCGCTGGGACCACTGCTCTTCCTGCTTTTTATTAATGATATTTTGAATGATTTGAAATGTGTTGCTAGATTGTTTGCCGACGACTTAGTTATATATTGCCCGTACCTTGGACCAGAATCCCGGACCAATTTGCAAGCTGACCTAGTGGAAATTGAAAACTGGTGTGTCAACTGGAAAATGAAGATTAATGTGGACAAATGTGCTACTGTTACATTCCAAAGGTCACTCAAACTCGGATGTAACATACCTCAAAGAATTTATTTGCTTAAAGGAGCACCGATATGCAATGTGTCCTCTTTCAAATACCTTGGGGTGACGTTAACAAGCACTCTTAACTGGAGTGAGCACATAAACCTTGTTGTTAAAAAGGCCAATTCTGCTCTGGGTGCAGTCCGCCGTAACTTGGCTCATGCACAAAAAATATCAAGTTAATGACTTACAAATCATCTGTTCTCCCAATTCTTGAATATGCTTGCTGTGCCTGGGATCCCTTCCTTGCATGCCACGCCAACGCACTCGAAAGAGTTCAGAGAAGTGCAGCTCGTTTCATCATCATGAACGACTATGGATTCACCTCAAGTGTGTCGAAAATGCTCCTTGAGCTGGGGCTTCCTACTCTTTCTCAAAGAAGAAAGGAAAGACGGCTTTTCACATTAAAAAGATCCTCAAAGGTTCGTTACTCATGTCTCTTCCTGATGAAATACGAGCCAGCACTTTCTCTGGTAGTAGGTCGCATGCCTTCAAATATACAATACCGATAATAAAGTGCAATGCTCATTACAATTCCTTTTTTCCGCGAACACTTCGGGAATGGAATTCCCTCCCCAAGGATTCACATGTCCTTGCAAACTTTGCAAATCATGCTTGAACATATTTTCAATTCATTTCCTCATTTGAATTGATCTTTTTGTTTCATCATCTTAAGTCGTTTGGACAAGGTATGGGTAAATTCCATTTTTTTTCTCTTGATTTCATAGCCTGTATCCCGTGCTTTGTTCTCCACGTTATCTTTACAAATGTTACCCTGAAAATGAGGTTTTTTGTTGTTCATGTGTAAATGTTCATTGTCTTACTGAAACTGATATTTGCATTTATATAGCAAATCTGAATAAAATACAATACAATACAATACAATAGCTTAAATATTCCCTAATTCCTCGCACACATCCTCTTATCATTTTGTTTCCTATTTGTTTTTTAGTGTCGAAAGTTCAAAAGGGAATTGTTCACAAATTCCCAGGAAATTTAAGTACAACGAAAATAATTACCGGAAGTTTTGAGAATTAGATTTCAATGAAAATTGCCCGTCGACAAGTGGCAAGCGCAATGCTTCCTGTTCCTAGTTAGGTATGTTCCCAAAATCATGAAAAACATTTGACAATTCTTGTTTTTATATTACACCATTCAAACAGGCACTCAGAATTTGCTGGACTCATAGGTTGTTTTCCAAGCTGGTTGTTTTTTTTTTTGTGCGAGTAGGCACCTCTGCCTTTCCATTTTAACTCTCTACTGGGTATGTCCCTTCTTATTTATTAACAGTACCCACCTACCGAATGCCTGGACCTATTTTAAGTTGCGATTTTATTTGCATGGGTAGGTAGGTCCCTGTTTTTAATTTCCTTCCAAGATCACAAAATGCATGTGTTGTGTTTGATGCTTTGGTCTTGTCGTTTGTGGTGGGATGATAATTTCTTTAGAGGTTACCAGACAGAAACAACCACTTGCCAATGAGTCCTATCAAAATCCTGTTCTCTTCTGATTTCTGATCACCCGCCTGCTCCTTCTTCATGGTGTTTCGTGTTTCGAGGTATTTATTTGGTTTCTGGCAACTGGACAATCCTGACAAATGGCAAACCATTCGCAGTTTAAAAAGAAATAAAAGTTCATGATCATAATCAAAAATAGGATAGAATGATGTGGATATTCCCAAGGTTGTACCAAAGGAACATTGCCATAAACTAAGTTCTTGGGAACAACGTTACGAGACTGGGTAACAAGATGGAATGTTGCGATGACCTGTGACATTCCATTTCAGAATCTTATCGGTTTTGGATACAGATGCAGATGGTGCATCATAGAAATTGGTCGAACATAAACGCGGTAGAGAACATTTAAACAGTCAGCCATATTGTAGGTACCTATTGTCACATGTTTTGAATATCCATTGCTTTTTCTTGCAAGTCATTTTTCAATGAAATGAGCACACCACCAAGTGGTTGGTTAAGTCAGAGGGTGTGTGAGATTTTGAGGTTTGTGATAAGTGTGACGTAGACATGATTATGTGGTGAGGAAAGGCGAAAACCTGTGGAAAATGAGAGATCGGAGTGATTTTGATGTTACACTTGTTCAGTGGAACTTGACGACACCGGACAGTTGGAGTTGATTAGGTAGTGAAAGTAATGGTGAACATGACCAAGGCAACCTGGAGCAAAATCCTGTCTTGTTCATTATTTTTCAATTATTGTGCTTCTACCCATGCAAAAAAACGATTTGTCTGGTGAAATTCGTTCAGTAAAAATTATTTTTCATCATATTGTTCATCTTCTGATTCATTTCTGAGTAGGAAAGCTACCTACTGCCATTTTTGACCTGCAAAAATACATTTTCTAGACTAGATGTGACATACCTACCTATCTGACATGCACCTACATGCTTCTTTTTTTTAACACAAAAAGATACAAAAAACATGGCAAAAAATGTTTTTGAAAACAGAATAAATATTTTTTGAAAATATTACTGGTGTCAAAATTAGCCCATTTCCAAAGGAAAAATTTGTTTTAAAACAATTTTGATAAAAACACCTGTTTTTGATTTAAAAATGTTTTAAACAAAAATGTTTTTTTCAAAGCCTTGTTTTAAAATGTGTTTGAAACAATGTTTTAAAACAATTTGTTTAAAAACAAACATCCAATAAAAAACGGATCCAATAAAAAAAAAAAAAAAAAAAAAAAAAAAAAAAAAAAAAAAAAAAAAAAAACCAAACCTGACCTGACCAAACCTAACCTAACCTGACCTTAACCTTACCCGATTGCGACCCCAGAAAGAGTTGCGAAGCGGTGGCAAACACTCCAAATGGCAAAAAGTGGTGGCGATGAAAAAATGCGAAAATTGATGACGTCATGAATTCAGACGACGGGATTGGCTGTTGCGATGCCACTGTCCGCGGAAGTGGATTGGAAAAAACAAATTGTGCCCGATGTTTCATCTTGGACCGTCGGCGGCCGACCAGGATCAACTCAAATTCGGTCGGCCGACGGTTCAAAATTTCAACATCGGCCGACACCCGACAGTCTGCCAACCGATTCATTTTCGTTTTTTTTTTCCCTTGACATTGAAAAAATTACCCCGACACACCAACCCAGGGAGCACAATCTGCCGAAGAATTTCTGTCGAATCTGACTGCCGACGTTGGCCAAAAAGGGTAAAAATTCAGTTTGGACGCGGCTGTTGAAACATTTCCACAAATTTCAAAAATGTTTATACGATGCGCCTGAATTCCTTTATTTCGGGGTGAAAAAAATTTCAATTCTTCAGAAAAAAAACGAAAATGACGGTCGGCAAACCGTCGGCCGGCGTTTCATTTTGGAGCGTCGACCTGGTTGGCCGACCGTTTCATTTTCGTTTTTTTTCTGAATGATTGAAAATTTTTTCATCCCGAAATAAAGGATTTTAGGCGCATTGTATGAACCTTTTAGAAATTCGTGGAAATGTTTTTACAGCCGCATCCAAACTGAGGTGAAAAATGTTCACACTTTTTGGCCAATGTCGGCCGTTCGTCGGCAGTCAGATTCGACGGAAATTCTTCAGCAGATTTTTGGTGTGTTGCCTGTGAAAGGTTTCTGGTGCAGTGTGCAAACCTCGTGAGAAATTTGATGCTTTAAGCCACGTCCAAAAGATGTGAAAAATTTCCACCCTTTTTGGCCACCGTCGGCTGTCAAATTCACCAGAAATACGTCGGGAGATTTTCAGTGTATTGCCTGGGTGGGTACGTATTTCACGTCACCCATTGCAAATACGAGATGCTGTAAAATAGCATCCTAGGCAGAAAACCAGAGATGATACACACTAAAGAGACAGTCGCAGTTTCCTGTCTCCCCCGTGTGATACCGTTGGAGAGCTGCCAACTATCAGGGAACTCCAGCAACTCTGGCAATTGAAACTTAAAAAATCTTGCCCCCACCGGGATTCTAACCCAACCACTTTCAGCCTTCGGATCATGAGTCTTGCGCTATCCCAACTTATCTACCGTGGATACTTTAAAACTGCCGATTCCTGCTTTTGGGAAGCTTCGACCTGACGTGTCGCCATATCTCTCAGAGTTCCTAAGTACCCAGCAAACAGCGAGTGTAGAAAAAGTGTAAAAAATGTGAAAAATAAGTGGAAAAGGGAAAAGTGAACATTTTATTACACATTTTGTACGTAATTTTTATATCCCTTTTTGTTCACTTTTTTTACATATCAGAAAAGTGAAAATTTTGTGACACTTTTCTTTCACTTTTCTCGATGCTCCGTGGCATCCTCGAAAGCCAAAAGGGAGCTGTGCATGCCCGTATCATCAACCAGGGACAACGCTTCATTTTCCAGATGCGTCTATATCAGTCTTCTGGGTGGAAAACACAAATGCAACATGCGAAAATATTTGAGTGTAAAAAAAGTGTAAGAAAAGTGTAATTTATTTTACAGTTTCAGATTACTTTTATTGCGCTAGATGGCAGCACATGTTAAGAAAATAATAATTTTACAATGCCAAGCTAAATTGATTGAAAGTTGTCGAATTCAATTGAAATTCCACTTGCTGACAGTTTATACCAATGTTTGGGTGTGCATTTTTGTAATTGCTGTGTTGCCAGCACGAAATAATTGTGAATTAACTCCGGGCAAATTCGTTAAAAAGAAGATGCATGCCGCATGGGATTACATTGACATGCGATTTGACGAACAACGATAATTTCAGACACCCCATGCAACTTCGAAAATTGGTTGCATTTGGAGGCATTGGAACCCAACTTTTAGTTGGACTATCAGAGATCGTTCTAACGTACAAGGCCTGTGATAGTTCAAACTTCTATCGGGGACAATGCATCCATTCTTGAAATGATATCCTGGAATTCCTAAAAATGAAAACTAAATATGAATGGACAGCCGTGATGCAGTGAAGGGAAGATGATATTGTGAATAAAATGCATTTCTGGTGTTCGAAAATTGATAAATCTTTTTTATTTTAGTGAGACAGAAATGTCCAAAAAGTGTAAAAAAAAGTATCCAAACAGTGCAAAAAAGTGTCAAAAATGTGAAAAAAAGTGTCAAAAATGTGTAAAAAATATGTAATATTTACGTAAAATGTACACAAAAGTGGGACATTTTTACACTTATATTACAGTTTTTCGACGTAAAATTTAAAAAAATTTTACATAATTTTTTCACTTTTAAAAGCGAAAGAAAAGTGTAATAAAAGTGTAATTCTGCTTGCTGGGTAGGTAGTTCGAATGAGACTGGAATCATGCCCTTTGATCTTTATGCTCAGTCGTCGGAAACGTCTTGAAAACGGATCCCAAGATCTTTCAACAAACAGCTAATCTCCTGCGGTACCCACCTATCATTAGGGGTCTTCACTCTTCAGAGTTGCAGATCACGAACAGAAAAGCAGGTGTGTTGGTGAGAGTTGCGCGGTTGAAAGATCTTGGGACCTGTGATAACGCAGGAGATGAGACGTGGAGAGTAAAGATCTCCTGATCTGTTTTCAAGACGTTCCCGACGACTGAGCATGGGCGAGAAAACATCAAAGGTGAGTCTACATGGTGGGCACAAAGTCCCAAAGTTTTTCATTTTCACCTCATGTCACGGTGTGGGTTGCTCTTTCGGGTCACCGTATCATCGGACCTTTTTCTTCACTGGCTCCGTCAGCTGTCAAAGTTATCTGGACATGCTCCACAAATTCCTTGTCCCTGAACTGGTGCAAATAGGAATCCAGGACAGTCACTGCAGTGCTCCAACAAGATGGAGCCCTACCGCATTTTCCCTGCAAATTCGTTCATTTCTGGATGAGAATTTCTCATACCGCTGGATTGGCCGTGGCCCTGGCATTGACTGGCCACCAAGAAGTCCAGATATCAATACCTGCGACAACGGCCTCTGGGGGATTATGAAAGAAAAAGTGCGACAGAGCCGATATCAGACAACAGAACAGAAGACCTCAAATTTGCTGTTTCAGAAGCTTTTGCTTCCATTCCCCTGCGGACCATTCAGAAATGTCTCGCAGGACCTGGAGATGCATCGAACTATGCCTTGACAATGGCGTAGAACACACGGACATCCTCGACACAAACACCTAACAGGCCTGCAAGTGCAATGAAGCAAGCGAAAACAATCAGGCTTAAAAACTTAGGGACTTTGTGCCCACCCTGTACATGATAAAACCATGCCATGCCTGCCATGCTTTAAGGAAGCATTCCAAATTATCGGTACGAGAATCGATGCCGGTGGGGAAAATGCGAAACTGTTAAGTCTTCAGTTTTTTATCGTCGCTGAGAGCAAAAAGATAAGCAATAGATCGAGCGAGGCAGGTCGAAAAGCACGCTGCCTCATTTTTTTTTCCGACCTGCAACATTTTGCCGCC